>CAUYON010051744.1:0-26317 GCA_963573935.1 Arctocebus calabarensis
TACACCTGAGCTGGCGGGTTCGAATCCAGCCTGGGCCCGCCAAACAACAATGATGGCTGCAACCAAAAAATGGTCGGGCATTGTGGCGGGCGCCTGTAGTCCCAGCTACTTGGGAGGCAGAGGCAGGAGACTCGCTTGAGCCAGGAATTGGAGGTTGCTGTGAACTGTGATGCCATAGCACTCTACCCAGGGTGACAGCTTGAGGCTCTGTCTCAAAAAAAAAAAAAAAAAAAAAGAAAATAAAAGAAAAAATAACAGAGGTGGAGAGAGACCTCTACAAATTTTTTTTTTTTTTTGTAGAGACAAGAGTTTCACTTTATTGCCCTCAGTAGAGTGCTGTGGTATCTCACAGCTCACAGCAACCTCCAACTCTTGGGCTTACATGATTCTCTTGCCTCAGCCTCCAGAGTAGCTGAGACTACAGGCACCCGCCACAATGCTTGGCTACTCTATGAAAAATTTTAAAAAACAAAAGAATTTTTTAAATTAGGTGGGCATGGCAGCGTGCACCTATAGTGTCAGATACTAGGGAGGCTAAGACAGGAGGACAGTGTGAGCCCAGGAGTTGAAGGCTGCAGTGAGCTATGATGAAGCCATTGCATTCTAGCCTGGGAGATAGAGCAAGACTCTAACAATACAAAACAAACAGACCAAGAGTATTACTTGAGCTCACGAGTTTGAGATTAATCTGAGCAAGAGCAAGACCCCATCTCTATTAAATATAGAGAAACTACCTGGGTGTTGTGGCAAACACCTGTTCTCAGCTACTTGGGAGGCTGAGGCAAGAGGATTACTTGAGCTTAAGAGACTGAGGCTGCTGCAAGCTATGATGACACCATAGCACTCAGCACAGGGTGACAAAGTGAGACTGTCTCAAACAAACAAAACCCAAAATACCCCCTTTCCTGCTGCTGATTTATTGCTAAAGGTCAAATTCTTGTGCATTGAAGCTCCTCAACCACCAAAAGATGGCTAGATTCTACACCACCCACGAGTTAAGAGCCGGGAATAAGCAAATCTCCAAGAGTCCATCCAAAATGAAGTCACAGGGCGGTGCCTGTGGCTCAGTGAGTAGAGCACTGGCCCCATATACTGAGGGTGGCAGGTTCGAACCTGGCCCCGGCCAAACTGCAACAAAAAAATAGCCGGGTGTTGTGGCAGGCGCCTGTAGTCCCAGCTACTTGGAGGCTAAGGCAAGAGAATCGCCTAAGCCCAAGAGTTGGAGGTTGCTGTGAGCTGTAATGCCATACATAGCACTCTACTGAGGGTGACAAAGTGAGACTACCTCAGAAAAAAAAAAAAAAGTAAAATGAAGTCACAGAGATCAAATTCATTCCTAGAGCTCAGCAGATATACAAAGGAGTAAGTTGTAAAAAAAAAAATAGGGGCGGCGCCTGTGGCTCAAAGGACTAGGGTGCCGGCCCCATATGCCGGAGGTAGCGGGTTCAAACCCAATCCCAGCCAAAAACTGCAGAAAAAAAAAATTTTTAAATAAATAAGTAAAATGAAGTCACAGAGATCAAATTCGTTCCTAGAGCTCAGAAGATATACAAAGGAATAAGTTATTGTAAGTACGCATCCCAATCTAATCTCAGGAGTCAAAGAATTCAGATAGAAACAGATACCAGGGCTTGGTGCCTGTGGCTCAAGGGGCTAGGGCACCAGTCTCATACACCTGAGCTGGCGAGTTCGAATCCAACCCAGGCCCGCCAAACAACAATGATGACTGCAACCAAAAAATGGTCGGGCGTCGTGGCAGCGCCTGTAGTCCCAGCTACTTGGGAGGCGGAGGCAGGAGACTCGCTTGAGCCCAGGAATTAGAGGTTGTTGTGAGCTGTGATGGCACAGCACTCTATCCAGGGTGACAGCTTGAGGCTCTGTCTCAAAAAAAAAAAAAAAAAAGAAAAGAAAAGAAACAGATACCAGGCTCGGCACCTGGGGCTCAACGGACTAAGGTGCCAGCCACGTACATCTGAGCTGGCGGGTTTGAATCCAGCCCTACAAACAATGACAGCTGCAACCAAAATATGGCCAGGCGTTGTGGCGGGCGCCTATAGTCCCAGCTACTTGGGGGCGGAGGCAAGAGACTCGCTCAAGCCCAGGAATTGGAGGTTGCTGTGAGCTGTGATGCCACCGCACTCTATCCAGGGTGACAGCTTGAGGCTCTGTCTCAAAAAAAAAAAAAAAAAGAAAAAAAAGAAAAAGAAACAGATACCAGCACCAGATTTACAAATAGTCTTTATACATCTAATGTTCTTTTCAACCCAGTTTTCGCTCCAAAGTATCTGGAAAGAAGGGGATTGAAATGCAAATAGCACAGTGGCTCACACCAAGTTGTGAGGACAAGGCAGAAGAACTGCTTGAGACCAGGAGTTTAAGATCAGCCTGGGTAATAATGCCAGATTACACCTCTAAAAAATGGGGAAGAAAAAAAAAATATGTAGATACACACATATACTAATATATGCACTAAAATACAATCTCCAACTGTTCTTTAGAGGAAAAGCAAAGGCAGAATCTAGATCAAGAAACCCTTACTTTATACCAAAGGGTTCCAGGAACACAGCACAAGCTTCCTGCCAATTTCTAAAGAGTCACCATACTGCCTCTACTTACGTGCCCAGGTCCGACGGCTTGTTTCGTAGCTGCTCTATTAGTTCCCGGTAAGTAGGATCACAAAGCAGCGTTCTTGTCCTAGGATCATTCTCCAACTTCTGATACAGATTGGGCATGTTGAAAGGGTTCATGAATTTCCTCTCTATCCAAATAAAGGAAAGCATGTCACTGTGAGATCGGTTCACTCTTATCACTGTGCACCCTAGCTGACTGACATTGGGAAAAGGAGCTCAAAATTAATGCCATTAACAAAGTACAGGCCAGGGGTGATGGCTCACACCTGTAATCCTACCGCTTGGGGAGGCCAAGTTGGGTGGATTGCTTTAGTTCACCCAAGACTCCATCTCTATTAAAAAATGAAAAACTGAGGTAAGAGGATCACTCGAGCCCAAGAGTTGGAGGTTGCTGTGAGCTACGACACCACAGCACTCTACCACGGGTGACAAAGAGACTCTGTGCCAAAAAAAAGGAAGAAAGAAGACTGTATATGTGGTACCTACCTGCTAACCTGGCTTCCATGTTCTGTAAACCTTCTTTGAGCTGAGGGTTATTGGCTTCATGTTTTAAGCCCTCCTCATAGGTTCGTTTGGCTTCTTCAAATCTGTTTAAGAATTCAAGAGCTGCTGCTTTTCGAGAATAACCCTTAAAACCAGCAAGGAAAAACACAAAATGTAAATAAAAGACGTGTAGAGGTAAATCCAGAAGATGAACTCAAAAGAAACTTCTTTACACTTCAGGGACCAATTGGACACTCACAAGAAGGCCATTGAAAAAAAGAGAGGAGTAGGATATAATGCCAACTTAGAAGACACTGAGAATTCAGCCTTCCCGCCAATTCATTTGATCAAGTAGCGTCAAGTTTCTTTGGCAGCATTTTTTCTATCAGTAGTACAACAAATGGAACCCGTATTACACTGCATCTCAGATCTGATGAAGCATGCCACTTTTTTGAGGAGTATACTCCTATTAACAGGGAGGTGGCAGGTGGGAGATTATCAGTTGATTTGGGAGAGGCAACCAGGAAAGTCAGGAGGCTTGAGTGTGACTATCAAAAGGCATTCCTGGGGAAGGTCTGATGATTCACCCCCTCCCCACCAACATAGCTTACCTTGCCCCAGTCAGGTTTTAAGTCAACTGTCTTGCAGCCATCCTCGTAAGCCTTCTGGTAGTCTCCTTTCTTGGCAAAGGCTGCAGAACGATTGCTGTAGAGCACGTGGTTCTGGGGATCCAACTTAATGGCTTCAGAGTAACACTGTAAGGCGTCATCAATGTTACCAGCACTTAGGGCCTTGTTGCCCTTCTCTTTTAGCTCATTTACCTAAGGAGAAAAGGAGCGCACATAGTTTTTTCTACAATACGCCTATTTCATCCTAAGATTTTTTTTTTTGTAGAGACAGAGTTTTACTTTATCGCCCTCGGTAGAGTGCTGTGGTGTCACACAGCTCACAGTAACCTCCAACTCCTGGGCTCAGGTGATTCTCCTGCCTCAGCCTCCCGAGTAGTCATCCCAAGTTTTTATTTATTTTTTTTGAGACAGGGTCTCATTTTATCACCCTCAGTGGAGTGCCATAGCTCACAGCAACCTCCAAATCCTGGGCTCCAGTGATCCTCTTGCCTCAGCCTCCCCAGTAGCTGGAACTACACATGCCCACCACAATGCCCAGTTATTTAAAAAGAAACAAAGACAAGGGGTCTCACTCTTAGGCTGGCTTCAAACTTCTGAGCTCATGCAATCCACCCACCTCAGCCTCCCAACATGCTAGGATTGCAGGCATGAGCCACCATACCCAGTACTATCCCAGGTTTTTATTTATTTATTTACTTTGAAGACAGAGTCTCACTAAGTTGCCATAGGTAGAGTGCTGTGGAGTCGCAGCTCACAGCAACCTAAAACTCTTAGGCTTAAGTGATTCTCTTGCCTCAGTCTCCCGAGCAGCTGAAACTACAGGTGCCTACCACAACGCCCAGTCATTTTTTTTGGTTGTAGTTGTCCTTGTTGTTTGGCAGGCCCAGGCTGGATTCGAACTACCCCCCACCCAGCTCTGGTGTATGTGGCTGGCACCCTAGCCACTGAGCCACATGCTCCGAGCCCATTTGATGTTTTTAGATGACAATCTTTTCTGGCATTATTAGTAGGCTACTTTACAGATAATAAGAAAGAAACTATATATTAATTTATTTTCATTTCTCCCACTTTTGGGGGCCAGCAAAGAAAGAATAAGCAGGAGCAAAAAAAGTCTATCTCTCTGCTCTCCACCAGGCTTCTTCGTGGTAAGAACTCCAGGCCAGGCATGGGAGTGAGGGCACCTAAACAAGTGCTGGCTGGGGTGCCTGTGGCTCAACGTAGTAGTGCACCAGCCCCATATGCCAGTGAGCTGTGTGATGCCACAGCACTCTACCCAGGGCCATAAAGTGAGACTCAGTCTCTACAAAAAACAAAACAAAACAAAAAAAACATTGCAAAAAACAAGTGCTGGCTGGCACTTGGGAGGCTGAAGCAGGAGGATAACTTGAGCCCCGGAGTTCAAAGCTGCAATAAGCTATGACTGTTAAGTTATGATCATGCCACTGTACCCTAGTCTGGGTGACTGAGCAAGACCCTAGCTTAAAAAAAACAAAACAGGGCAGTGATTGTGGCTCAGTGGGTAGGGTGCTGGCCCCATATACGGAGGGTGGCAGGTTCAAACCCGGCCCTGGCTGAACTGTAAAACAGAAAAATAGCTGGGCATTGTGGTGGGCGCCTGTAGTTCCGGCTACTCAGGAGGTTGAGGCAAGAGAATCACCTAAGGCCAGGAGTTGGAGGTTGCTGTGAGCTGTGTGACGCCATGGCACTCTACTGAGGGGGATAAACTGAGACTCTGTCTCTACAAAAAAAAAAAATAATAAAAATACAATCTTGGACATGCAAATTTGTCCAACTTGAATATTTCCTAAATTGGAAGATGGATCAGTTGAAAATAAAAACAAAAGGTAGACAAGTATGTGCAATGAGTTTATTTTCAGCAATGGGTGCAAGACAGTGTCTAAGGCACTTGGGATTAAAGGCCAGGTCACCTATACAAATGTTAAATTTGCAGTCTAATGTTATATACCCGTAACGTACAACTTATATAAAATAACACTGACCTGTAACATATTACCTCTATAACAGGAGTTTTAAAAAACTATTTTGGTAACAGCAGGAACACCCTTTCTTTCTTTTTTTTATTATTGGGAATTCATTGAAGGTACAAGAAACCACGTTACACTGATAGCATTTGTTAGGTAAAGTCCCTCTTACAATCGTATTTTGCCCCCAAAAGAGAACACCCTTTCTTAGATGCAAAAGAGCAAGGTCTCATTCCAGAATCTCTGCTTTGCCAAACTATATAGCCTGTTTAACATAATATATTACAAGGGCACAAAAAATTTACTAACCTCTCCATTTCCACTCTCCTTAAGTGAGCAGAAAGGTCCCGGCTTTGCCTAAGGAGCCATTGCTGTACTACAGCAAAGGTTCAGCTTTGTAAATCACACCAAAAAAAGTAAGCTTTTTTTCTTTATTTCCGACGAATCATTACAGCTCAATGACAGCTTCCAAAGGAACAAAATCTCCGTAGGCCTTTGACAACTACAGGCCACTTAGAACATACTAAGTCACTGAGCGCAAGCAGCAGCAGCAGTTCAAACTTGGCCCTTCAAAATGCTGAGCGGACGCACATAACTTCGTGCTGCTCATCTATAGAATCCAAATTGCTTGAAGTCACTAATTCCTCCCCAAGTAACCAGAAACCGACCTTTCGGCAGCGTCAGTCCTCAGTCCCTCTACAATCTCTCGAGCACACTCAGAGGGGGAGGGGCCGCACATACATTTGTAAAATACTGGCAGAGACGCAATTCATTCCAAGGACTTTTATGGTACCCTCCCCTTTTCTGCATCAGGCAACATCGGTCTGCTGCTCGTCAAACCTCCACTCAACACTCTCCCACCCAACCTTCCTAGATGCAGGAAAGTAGTACTTAACACAACCAGGCTGCTAAGAGCCTCAGCTACTCCCAGTGTATCACCGCCCCCACTCCCGGGATTCCTCCAAGTTAGCCGTGGCCAAGGCGGCTTCTCCGTCGGGAGTCTCTGCTCTCCCCGACCGCCACTTCCCTGGTGACTCCGGCCCCTCGCCCACCTCCACCCATCCCGGTGCGGCCGCACCATCCCCCGCTTAGCCCGAAGCCACATCTCGGTCACCTCCTGGGCCCGGCCACTGCCCCTCTTCCCGCGGAGCAGGCTCACGCCGAACTCGGGCCTCCTCGCCGAGCCAGACAGAGAGGGGCGCTCCCGAGGCCGGGCCTCGTTACAAACCTCCCTCCTGCCCGCCCGCCGCGGCCCTCACACACTCGACTCCCCACTGCAGCTCCGTCCGGCCCGGTACTCCGCCCTGACCGCCTCAATCGGATGCCCGCTCTGCCCCTCTACCGCGGCCTAGCCCAGGCCGACCCCCGAGCGGACCCGGGGCTTCAGCCGCCCCTCCCCCTTCACCTGCTCCATAGCCCGGCTCGGAACCCGGTTGAATCGAATCCGTCCGCTCCGCGTTCCCAACTGCACGCGCCGCCTTCTGGAACCTACTAGAAGCTGCCGGGACCCCGGCTCCCGCCCCTTCCTCGCCTCCTCACTGGCCGAACCCTTCTAGGAGGCTCTCTGTGCTCCCCTACTATTGGCTCGAAGTCCAGCCTATCATCTTTGCTTCCCTCTCATTGGACAGCGGAGAGTAATTCCTTCAACCCAGCCTCCTCCGCACCTCGAGCTCCGCCTATCTCTGGCTCCCCGAATGGAGGGCGGAATGGACTTCTAAGAAACGGATTGGTCGCTGGGTCCGTCCATCGTGGCCGCGCCGGCCGCGCCCATTGGTCCCAGTCTTTCTGGAAATTTCCACCTCTCCCATTGGGTTGCCGGTTACCATGTCCGAACGTCCCTCAGAATAAAGAAAATTTCAATTGGGCGGAGAGTTGCCAACACTGTGCTCTGATAGGCTTGAATTGCTGTCGTTCAATGGGGCTTCGCGCCACCGGTGGCTCCGGGCAGCCTGCGCTGCAGGCGGCGGTGTGTCGCCGTGGCTCCGGGGGATGTGGGGTCGGGTGCCGCGGGGCCGCCGCCGCCTTACTGTGCCGCGAGTTCAGCCAAGGCGGTCCTCTCCTTCCCAAAGGGATGGCCTGGCCCTTCCACCTCGGGTCTGCCTTGGGGGGTCCCAGCCGATGGGTGGCCGTCCGCGCTAGCGTCAGGAGAGCTGCTTGGCGCTTGACCGCCTAGTGCCCGCGCTGTTCAGCGCTCCGGCCTCAGCCCTGGACCTCCGGCTTCCTCGCTGTTAGGTTCTGCATGTTCCAAAGCGCCGCGTGGCTGTGGAGGTGCGGGGGCTTGGGCTGCACAGGCCCGGATCCCACCGCGGCGGGGCCGGCTGGGCCGCTGGGTGGCCTCAGTGTAGCCGCACACCTCTCTGAGCTCTTGGGTAAATAGTTTGGTAATGTAAGGCGAGGATGATTCTTGTGGTAGACTATTTAGATCGGAGAAGCACTTTATTGAAGACACATTCTTCCTGCCCTTGTATTGTAAAGGGATAAAGGAAACAAAGAGCCATAATGGGGCACCTACTGCCTAATCCCAACCACAAATGTCAGAAGTAGAGCAGGCAGAACGTACAAAGGCAGAGAAGCGTTGGCTTGGGGCGGTACCTGTGGCTCAAAGGAGTAGCGTGCCGGCATCATATACCGGAGGTAGCGGGTTCAAACCCGGCCCCGGCCAAAAACTGCAAAAAAAAAAGAAAGAGTTGCGCTTGCAGGATTAAAATGCTGCATTTGCTATCCGGTTGGCATGGCGTGTGATTCATGAACAAAGGAGTCCCATTAACTGGGGTGTTGGGCCCTACCTTGTCCTCGTTCTTCTGCCCTGTCATGCTCTCTCCCTGGGTTTAAAGTGCCCTCTCTATACCAGGAGCCACCTCATTCGTTCTGGACACTGCAACCAAGTGACAGCTGATCCGCACACCTGGTCATCCTCCTTGTGTAGGACACTTCCAGGCTGTAAGGCTGGGCTCAGGGCCTATCTAACCTGCTTTTCTCACCTTTGCCCAGACTGCCACCTTCAGAATGAACTGCAGCCACACTTAACGTCTCTTCAGTGAACTAGGCTGGCCCGTGCACTGTTCCTGCTGCTGGCATCGCTCTCCCACCAACTCTACCAGGCTAGTATCCCATCTTTGAGGCTGAAATGTACAGTAAAGTTTCCTTGACAACCTGCCCCCAACGAGCTGTCTCACATCTGTCCACTTAATTTCATTGCACTGTGAGTTCTGCACATGTCCAGTTACAAATTAAATGAGTGGGCGCGGCACCTGTGGCTCAACAGGCTAAGGCGCCAGCCACGTACACCTGAGCTGGCGGGTTCGAATCCAGCCTGGGCCTGCCAAACAACGACAGCTGCAACCAAAAAATGGCCGGGCGCTGTGGCGGGCGCCTGTAGTCAGAGCTAATTGGGAGGCAGAGGCAGGAGACTCGCTAGAGCCCAGGAATTGGAGGTTGCTGTGAGCTGTGATGTCATAGCACTCTATCCAGGGTGACAGCTTGAGGCTCTGCCTCAAAAACCAAAACAAAACAAATTAAATGAGTGACTTGGGCTGTGGCTGGGTGAGTTAGACCTGTAATTCTAGCACTCTGGGAGGTAGGTGGATCCCCTGAGCTCAGGAGTTGGAGAGCAGCTTGAGCAAGTGCAAGACCCTGTTTCAAAAAAATTACAAGGGCGGCTCAGCGCCTGTGGCTCAGTGGGCTAAGGCGCCAGTCACATACACCTGAGCTGGCAGGTTCAAATCCAGCCCAGGCCTGCCCAACAACAATGACGGCTGCAACCAAAAAATGGCCAGGTGTTGTGGTAGGCGCCTGTAGTCCCAGCTACTTGGGAGGTGGAGGTAGGAGACTTGCTTGAGTCCAGGAATTGGAGGTTGCTGTGAGGTATGCTGCCATGGCACTCTATCCAGGGTGACAGCTTGAGGCTCTGTCTCAAAAAAAAAAAGAAAAAAAATACAAGGGCGTGGTGGTGGTGCCTGTAGTCCCAGCTACTCAGGAGTCTGAGGCAAGAGAATCACTTGAGCCCGGGAGTTCGAGGTTGCTGTGAGCTACGACACCATGACAACAAAGCGAGACCCTTGTCTCAAAAAATAAATAAATAGGGCAGTGCCTGTGGCTCACTGAGTAGGGTGCTGGCCCCATATACCAAGGGTGGCAGGTTCAAACCTGGCCCCGGCCAAACTGCAACAATAACAAAAAAAAGCTGGGTGTTGTGGTGGGCGCCTGTAGTCCCAGCTACTTGGAAGGCTGAGGCAGGAGAATCGCCTACGCCCAGGAGTTGGAGGTTGCTGTGAGCTGTGTGACACCACTGCACTCTACCGAGGGTGACAAAGTGAGACTCTGTCTCTACAAAGAAAAAAGTAATAAAAATGATAAATAAATAATTCAGCTAGGCGCCTGTGGCTTAATGGGCTAAGGCGCCAGCCACGTACACCTGAGCTGGCAGATTCGAATCCAGCTCCAGCTGCCAAACAACAATGAGGGCTGCAACCAAAAAATAGCTGGGCGTTGTGGCGGGCGCCTGTAGTCCCAGCTACTTGGGAGGCGGAGGCAGGAGACTCACTCAAGCCCAGGATTGGAGGTTGCCGTGAGCTGTGATGTCATTGCACTCTATCCAGGGTGACGGCTTGAGGCTCTGTCTCAAAAAATAAATCAATCAATAAAAACAAATAAATAACTGACTGGTATTGGTGCCACATTCTGAGAGCTTCAAGGGCCTGTGTCTGCTTTCCTTTGTCCTCAGGATCCAGGTGTGTTGCCTGCAGTGTCTGACATGAAATGGGGGCTCATTAATTTATCAAATACTGTTGAATGCCTTATTATGTGTCAGGTGTAATTGTGGGCACTGGGAAAATGGAATGAAGAAAACTCACAAAATCACTTGCCCTCATTTAAGTGGGGGTGACAAACTTTAAGTTTTAAGTATATAGTAATAGGATGTCTGATTAAGTGCCCTAGAGAAAAATAAAGCTTAAGAAAGGGTAAAAAGAGCGTTGGGTGAGGGAATGGTGTTGCATTGTCAGTAAGGAGGCAGGCAAATCCCAATGAGAAGCTAATGCATGAAAAGACTTGAAGAAAGTGAGGGGTAAGATACCTGGAAATCTGGGGAAGAACCTCGCCGGTAAAAGGACCAGCAAATGCAAAGGCCCTGGGATGGGAGCCGCCCTGTGGTAGCTAGAATGGCAAGAGCTGGGAGGGGAAGGCAGGCCCAGATTTTGCAGGGCTAGCGGCCATTGTCACCTTGGAACATGCTGGCAGGTTTTGAGCAGAATCGTGATCTCTGACTTAGTTTTATCAGGATCCTTGTGGCAGCTGTGTGGATGAAAAGGGAAGGGTGACAGCAGAGACACCTTGTAGGAGGCTGTTGTAATAATAATCCAGGGGAGCCAGGATGGTGGCATGGGCCAGGTGAGAGCAGAGGAAGGATGACAAGATTGGATTCTGGGTGTGTTCTGGAGGTGCTGATAGGATTTGTTGATGCATTGGGCTGGAGCATGGAGGAAGGAGGTCAAGGGTGTCTCTGAGGCTTGGCTTTCTCATTCATCTGCTAGATCAAATCCATCAGTGACACCTTTCATTTTTTTTCTTGGCATTGTCTTCAGGCCACAGTGCTATTGCCAATCCCACTTCTGCCGCCAGACTATTTTCAGTGACCTTTCCAACCCTTCCATCCAATTTTTTAATTTTTTTTATTTTTTTGACAGAGCCTCAAGCTGTCACCCTGGATAGAGTGCTGTGGCATCACAGCTCACAGTAACCTCCAATTCCTGGGCCCAAGCGAGTCTCCTGCCTCCGCCTCCCAAGTAGCTGGGAATACAGGCGCCCACCACAACACCTGGCCATTTTTTGGTTACTGCCGTCATTGTTGTTTGGCGGGCCCGGGCTGGATTCGAACCCGCCAGCTCAGGTGTACATGGCTGGCGCCCTCGCCAGTTGAGCCACAGGCGCCGAGCCCATCCAATTTTTTTTTTTTTTTTTGGAGACAGAGTCTCATTGTGTCACCCTCGGTAGAGGATTTATGGGTGTCAGCCATTGTGTCTGGCCAGAATTTAGGATTTTTCAAGAAATCAAAAAAAGACTTTTCTGGGTGGCGCCTGTGGCTCAGTGAGTAGGGCTCCAGCCCCATATACCGTGAGTGGTGGGTTCAATCCCGGCCCCGGCCAAACTGCAACAAAAAATTAGCCAGGCATTGTGGCAGGTGCCTGGAGTCCCAGCTACTCAGGTAGCTGAGGCAAGAGAATCGCCTAAGCCCAGGAGTTGGAGGTTGCTGTGAGCTGTGTGACGCCACAGCACTGTACTGAGAGCGTAAAGTGAAACTCTGTCTCCTAAAAATAAATAAATAAATAAATAAAATAAAAAAGACCTTTCTGTGTTGTAAGCGTCCTCATCTGTAGGCTAGGGATGATGATGTGCCAGGGACTTCCCAAGGTTACCACACAGGTTGAACAATATAGTCCACCAGGAGTGGGCTCCATTCTTGTCAGAACTGAAGCTTACAAAAATGTGAATGCTTGCTTTGAAGAAAGAAACATACGCAAGAATAAGGTGTGGGGCTTTAGAAGGGGTGCCAAGGGGGGAACCTGAAGCTTAAGCTTCTATAGTGTAATTCCCACCAACTCAGGCTTCTCCTTGAGTGAGGGCAGGGAGGCAGTGCCTCAGGCTGGTCAGTGACCCCCTTCCCAGGTCCCTGGAGCAAGGAGGGCCACCACAGGAGGCATCCTGACCTGTGCATCACATGACAGCCCCCCTACCCCCCCAGTGATTCATGTTGCTATTTCAGGGCTGCTGCTCTCAGGGGTGGGGACAGGCATGTCGAGGGCTGTTTGTGGAGTCCACTTGAGGCCTAGTTCCTGCGTGAAGGAGACTGAGGGCCGGTCAGGGTAGCCACCCTTCTGCAGAGCAAACTTTCAACTTCAAAGATCTCTCGGTATGGGGAAAAATAACAGCTGGAACTTGGCATAGCTGGGGACTGGGGGTCAGGGACGAGGTACAGCTCAGAATTGTGGGATTTATGGAACCTGGACTTTTTGCTTTTGTAAAAACTCTCACTATTGGGGGGTAATTTAAGACAACCTGGGTCTCCTCCCAGTGATAGCAAAATTTCACTCCAGGTTCCAAGAAACTTCTAAAGAATATTTTAAATTCACAATTAAAGCTGGAGCCAAATTTCCAGCTCTTCTGCTGAGACGGAATCTGAATCCTGATCAGTGGGGAGAGTGTGGGACAATAAAGGACCTCAGAGTTCTGCTCACATCAGTGAACGTGTGAGAGCCAGGCACTGTGCCAGATGCTTCAAGGACTAAGATGATGGTAATTATTATCTAATAATTATTAATCAGCCCCAGAGCCCAGGCTGGAGCTCACTATCCACGCCTCCTCTCTGGTGATCTCTGCCAGTCTCCTGGCTATAAATACCACCTCGGCTGACTCCCATAATTCTGAAACACCTGTTCCTCCCTTAACTTTCTTCTTGCCAATGGCATCACTATTCTTCCAGTGGTTCAGGCTGGAAGCTCTTCTCTTTCCCACCCCACTGCCCCCTCTGCAGCCCCTTGGCCATCCCCACCTCTGGCTGGGGGCAGGACTGGAGTTCTGTGGAAGCTATCAGGTATCCAAAGTCAAAGGTGGCAATCTTGTAAGGGGGCCTCCGAGCCTGGGCTCCTGGTGTCATCATACGTGAGATGTGGGGATGAGGAATGGGAGGAGGGGACCACCAAGGTGGGGCCGATGAGGCCTCAGCAGCAGCTGTGGAAAACTGTACATCAGAGCTCTCCTGGGTTAGAGAGCCACATGCTGTCACAATTGGGGACCACTTGGATAGGGAAGGTGCCCCAGTTTCCTGGGGCAAACTTTTCTGACAGCTGGGTAAGATGGAGGCTTAGAGGCAGAATAAACTTATCTAAGACAATGGTCCTCAGCCAGGGTGTCCCCAGATGTCATTTGGCAATGCCTGGAGATACTTTTGGTTGTCACAACTGGCATGGTGTGTGGATAAGCAATAGTGGCCAGGGATGCTGCTGAACATCCTGCAGTTAGGGAGCACAAGACAGCTCCCCACAATTACTGGGCCTCAAATATCAATGGAACTATAGTTGAGAAGTGTCAATAAGTGGCATTTCCTATGGGTATTATATGCAGTTGTCCCAGCACCACTTTTTTCCCCCTTATTTATTTATTTTGAGATAGAGCCCTAAGCAGTTGCCCTGGGTAGAGTGCCGTGGCATCACAGCTCACAGCAACCTCCAACTCCTGGGCTCCAGCGAGTCTCCTGCCTCCACCTCCCAAGTAGCTGGGACTATAGATGCCCACCATGACACCCGGCCAGTTTTTGGTTACAGCCATCATTGTTGTTTGGCAGACCTGGGCTGGATTCTAACGCGTCAGCTCAGGTATATGTGGCTGGCCCCCTAGTCGCTTGAGCCATAGGCACCGAGCCTTTTTTTTTTTTTCTTCTTTTTTTTTTAAAGGAAGAGAGGGGAGGAGGGGACCACTAAGGTTTTTATTTATTTATTTTTTTGCAGGTTTTTTTTGGCGGGGGCTGAGTTTGAACCCCCCACCTCCAGCATGTGGCTGGCGCCCTACTTCTTTGAGCCACAGGCACCGCCCCCTATTTTATTTTATTTATTATTTATTTTTGAGAGAGAGCCTCAAGCTGTTCCCCGGGGTAGAGTGCCATAGCATCACAGTTCACAGCAACCTCTAACTCTTGGGCTCAAGCGATTCTCCTGCCTCTGCCTACCAAGTAGCTGAGACTACAGGCACCTGCCACAGTGCCTGGCTATTTTTTGGTTGCGGCCATCATTGTTGTTTGGTGGGTCCGGGCTGGATTCAAACCGGCCAGCTCAGGTGTATGTGGCTGACACCTTAGCCACTTGAGCCACAGGCACCAAGCCTATTTTTTAATTTTTTTGGAGACAGAATTTCACTGTGTCACCCTTGGTAGAATGCCATGGCACCATAACTCACAGCAACGTCAAACTCTTGAGCTCAAGCAATCCTCTTGCCTTAGCCTCCAAGTAGCTGGGACTATAAGTGCCCACCACAACACCTGGCTGTTTTTTAGAGAGGGGGTCTTGCTCTTGCTCAGGCTAGTCTCGAACTCCTCAGCTCAGGCGATCTAGCTGCCTCCCAGAGTGCTAGGATTACAAGCATGAGCCACCGCACCCGGCCTCCCCTTATTTTTAGAGACAGGGTCTCACTCTATCACCCAGGAGTGCAGTGGCATAATCATAGCTCACTGAAGCCTTGAATTTCTGGGCTTAAGTGATCTTTCTGCCTGAGCCTCTGAGGAGCTGGGACTATAAGCACATGCTACCATGCCTAGCTAATTTTTTTTTTTTTTGAGTCAGAGTCTCACTTGTCACCCTTTGGTGGAGTGCCGTGGTGTCATAGCTCACAGCAACCTCAAACTCTTGGATTCAAGCAATTCTCTTGCTTCAGCTTCCCAAGTAGCTGGGACTACAAGTGCTCGCCACAACACCTGATTATGTGTCTCGCTAATTAAAAAAAAAATATTTTGTGGGTGGCGCCTGTGGCTCAAAGGGGTAGGGCGCTGGCCCCACATGCCTGGGTGGTGGGTTCAAACCCAGCCCCAGCCAAAAACTGCAAAAAAAAAAAAAAAATATTTTGTACAGATAAGATCTCACTATGTTGTCCAGGCTGGTCTTGAAATCCTGGCCTCAAGTGATCCTCCTGTCTCAGCCTCCCAAAGTCCTGGGATTATAGGACTAAGCCACTGTGCCCAGCTCCCAGCAACACTTTTGAAAAGACTGTTCTTTTCACATTCAATGGTCTTGGCACCCTTAATCAATTGACAATAAATAAATCAATATGGATTGAAAAAAAATAAAAGTGGCTTTTTTTTTTTTTTTTTTTAGTAGAGAAACCTTTAATGAGGACTCAAGGTGCAAGAGAAGGGCCATTGCTCAGCCCCAGCCTCCTCACGTGTTCATAGCTGCATGTAGGTTCTCCAGCTGTTGCTGCTGCTACTGCTTTCCAGCCTTCTCTCGTCTGTGCTCTTCATAAGCGTCGTCATCAGTGGGCAGCGCATGGCGGCACAGGGGACAAGAATTTGTCTTGCTTAGCCAGGGCAGAATGCAGCGGGAATGGAAGAGGTGATGGCAAGGCATCTCAATGACAGTCTCCTCCTCCTCAAATACCAAAAGGCACACAGGGCACTTGAGCTTCGCCTGGGGGCCTCTGATAATTGTCCTGGGGAGGTTCTCCACCACGGTCTTGGCAGCAGGTGGAGGCAGGCGGGGTTCCCAATCTACTATCAACCCCAAATCTTCAAAGTCCACGCTACGGAAAAATGACCTTGCAAGCTCCAGTAGTATGTTGGTTTGTGCTTCTTGCTCGGCATCCAGCAATTCGCAGTCACGTTCATCAAAATAGGATGCCATGGCTTCCGGAGAAGTGGCATTTCTTCCCTGAGCTTAGGGCTTAAGAATGAAACATGCTACGTGACAAACCAGTTTAAATGGACCACAGTACATAATATGACACCTACTGCCCAGTGAAGGATGTCAGGGGTCACTGTAGGAAATGAAAGATAGCGAGATTCATTGACAGCCCTCTCCTATTGCAAGGTGGGAGGTCTCTGTTCCTCCCCTGGAATATCCTGTGCCTTTGGGCTACTTGCCTTGAAAATCCTAGGCCTTGGGGCCAGTTTCCACTTCCAGTTTTTAGGGACACTCTCCTCTCTCTTAGAATGTCCTGTGCTGCCCTGTCAGTCTGATCACTCTGAGGCCACCATGGTGCGAGGAAGCCCAGGTGAGCCACATGGCAATCCTGCTGTTCAGGTCTGAGAGGGAAAGCGCCTTGGGCCCTCCAGCCTAGCCCAGCCTCCAGTGAATCCCACGGAGAGGACAGTTGTTAGGACAGCAGAGCCGAAGAATCACCGATGGAGCCCTGACCAAAATCGGGACTCATAAAATCATGACATGGAACTAGATGGCCATTGTTTCCAGCCATAAAAGGCACACAGTAGGTGACCAGGAAAGACACCCAAGAGCCTTTTCCTCTACTTTCCCCTTCTCTGAGGATGGTAGACACTCCTAGAAATTCTCAAGCCCCAGTGTAGTGCTTGTTCCATCTACTCTTCTCCTGCCCTCACCCTGCAACTCTCCGGCCTTGGCCAAGCCATGCTGTCTCTCTGGTGGGCTCATAGCCTTGCTCCCACCCCCTAGTCAGAGGGGCCTTTGGCAAATCAGATCACCCACTCCCTCCCTTAGAAGCTTCAGGGCCACCCCATTGCACCGGATACCAAATCCAAACACCAGGAACTCTGCAGGCCTCAGTCAGGAACTTTCCCGCTCTTAGAACTCATTATCTTTCCTGCTCTTAGCACGCTCTCAAATGTGGACTCTAATTCATTCTCAGCCCAGTGCTGTGCCCCTCCTGGGACATTGGCAGTGCTTAGTGTTTGTTGAGTGAACAAACCGAACTGGTCACATTCTATTTTCCTGGCGAGCCCTCGACCCCTTGGCCTCTCCCAGGTCTTCCTCATTCCTTATTCTGCTTTTACTTTTCTGGGCCAAATTTTTGGATCCCCTCAGATCCAAATATCCCAACCCCACAGTCTCCTTTCCAGCATCTATTTCTTGAAAAACACCCAGTGGTGCAGTGTGCGTTTGTGTGTGTGGGGGGAAGGGCTCTCGTATGCTGTCAGTGGGAAGGCACACTTAGCAATAGCTACTGAAAACACAAAAGGTGTTTCCACGCTTAGCAATTTATCCCACAGGTGACCCCATCCTGGTGGCACAAGATATACGTAGCAGCACTGTCTGGGACGGCAAAGGGAATAGGAACAACCTCAAGTCCAATCATGGAGGACACCGCGAAACATGATGGAATATTAGCGAGAGTTAAAAAAACGCTACATTTGGGTAGATACGGACACACCCAGGATACACGGTGGAATGATCAAAGTTAGGGGTTGTGATTTGTGATTTGGCCTTTCCCTTGGGTTCCTGGCACAGACCTTCTGTAATTTTCCAGATGAGAAAGAATGTCCTTTATTATCCATAATATGCCTCTTTCCAGCGCACCTGACTTCCTGATAATGACATGACTTTTTTTTTCTTTTTTTTTTTGAGACAGAGCCTCAAGCTGTCACCCTGGATAGAGTGATGTGGCATCACAGCTCACAGTAACCTCCAATTCCTGGGCTCAAGCAAGTCTCCTGCCTCTGTCTCCCAAGTAGCTGGGACTACAGGCGCCTGCCACAACGCCCGGCCATTTTTTGGTTGCAGCCGTCATTGTTGTTTGGCGGGCCCTGGATTCAAACCCGCCAGCTCAGGTGTACGTGGCTGGCGCCTTAGCCCATTGAGCCACAGGCGCCGAGCCATGACATGACTCTTGTTGGAGCACGGGGCTGGTAGTCAGAGGAACCAACCATGTGGCTTAAGGGTTGGACCTTTCTGTCTTCTCCACATCCAGGGAGGGGATGGAGATTAAACTAATCACGAAGGCCAATGATTGCAAATCACGCCTATGCAATGCAGCTGCCATTAAACTCCTAAAGGCAGGATAGGGTTCGGAGAGTTGCTGCATGGGTGAGAGCATGTGGGTGTTGGGTGGGTGGTGTCCCCGAGATTCTGCGATTCTGCAATAGGGAGGCACACCTTGCCCACTTATTCTACCTGGTTGTTACTGAGTTGTATTCTTTTTTTGTTTTTAGGAGAGTCTCACTCTGTTGCCCAGGCGTCAGAGTCGTTCCATGGCATCATCATAGCTCACAGCAACCTCAAACTCTTGGGCTCAAGAGATCCTCCTGCCTCAGCCTCCCAAGTAGCTGGGACTACCAGCCTCTGTCAGAACGTTTCGGCTGATATTTTTATTTATTTATTTATTTTTAGAGACAGTGTCTCACTTTATTGCCCTCGGTAGAGTGCTGTGATGTCACAGCTCACAGCAACCTCCAACTCCTGGGCTTAGGCGATTCTCTTGCCTCAGTCTCCCAAGTAGCTGGGACTACAGGCGTCTGCCACAACGCCTGGCTATTTTTTGTTGCAGTTGGCTGGGGCCAGGTCTGAACCCACCACCCTCAGTATATGGGGCTGGCACCCTACCCAAGGAGACACAGGTGCCGCCCACTTTTTTTTTTTTAAAGACAGTGTCTCATTATGCCGCCCTCGGTAGAATCCCATGGCATCACAGCTCACAGCAACCTCAAATTCTTGGGCTTAAGCGATTCTCTTCCCTCAGCCTCCCAAGTAGCTGGGACTACAGGTGCCTGCCACAAGGTCTGGGTTTTTTGTTGTTGTTGCAATTGTCATTGTTAGCTAGCCCAGCTGGGTTTGAACCTGTCAACCTCGGTGTATATGCCCAGCACCCTACCCACTGGGTAGGGCATGGGCACTGCTATCTATTCTTATTTTTATTTGTTTTTATTTATTTTTTTGAAATAGAGTCACACTCTGTTGCCCTGGGTAGAGTGCTGTGGCGTCATAGCTGGCAGCAACCTCAAACTCTTGGGTCCAAGCAATCCTCTTATCTCAGGCTCCAGAGTAGCTGGGACTACAGGTGTCTGCCACAACACCTAGGTAGTTTTCTTAATTTTAGTAGAGATGGGGTCTCACTCTTTCTCAAGCTAGTCCTGAACTCCTGAGCTCAAGCAATCTACCTGCCTCAGTCTCCCAAAGTGCTAGGATTATAAGTATGAGCCACCACCCCCAGATTTTTTTCTATTTTAGTAGCAACGGGGGTCTCACTCTTACTCAGGCTGGTCTCAAAATCCTGAGCTCAAGAGTTCCTCCGGCCTTGACCTCCCAGAGTGCTGGGATTATAGGTGTGAGCCCAGGGTGCCTCGGAGTTGTATCCTTTATAATCTACAGGTAATAGCAAATAAACTGTTTTCCTCAGTTCTGTGAGCCATTCTTACAAGTTATTGAGCCTGAGGAGGTGGTCATGGGGGCCCCAAATTTGTAGCCAGTTTGTCAGAAGTATGGGAATACGGCTCGGCGCCTGTGGCTCAACAGGTTAAGGCGCCAGCCACATACACCTGAGCTGGCAGGTTCGAATCCAGCCCAGGCCCGCCAAACAACAATGATGGCTGCAACCAAAAAATGGCCGGGCGTTGTGGCGGGCGCCTGTAGTCCCAGCTACTTGGGAAGTGGAGGCAGGAGACTCACTTGAGCCCAGGAATTGGAGGTTGCTGTGAGCTGTGATGCCACAGTGCTTTATCCAGGGTGACAGCTTGAGGCTCTGTCTCAAAAAAAAAAGAAGTATTGAAATACACAGTTCTTGTTACTGGCGTCTGTAGTGGGGGCGCTCTTGTGGGACTAAGCCATTCATTTGTGGGATCTGATGCTAACTCCACGTTGGAAGTATCAGAATGGAAATGAATTGTAGAAGACCTAGATAATGTTGCAGAATTGATTAGTGTGAGGGGAAAAAACCTACAAATTTGGTGTCAGAGTGACATGAGTAAAAAACAGACCCTTGTAGTTATGGAACAGTGTTATGACTGAATACTTTTTTTTTTTTTTGTAGAGACAGAGTCTCACTTTATCACCCTTGGTAGAGTGCTGTGGTGTCACACAGCTCACAGCAACCTCCATCTCCTGGGCTTAGGTGATTCTCTTACCTCAGCCTCCCGAGTAGCTGGGACTACAGGCGCCCACCACAAAGCCCAGCTATTTTTCTGTTTTGCAGTTTGGCCGAGGCCGGGTTTGAACCCGCCACCTTTGGTATATGGGGCCGGCGCCCTACTCGATGAGCCACAGGCGCTGCCCTGATACATTTTTGTAAAAATAAAATGTGTGTATATTTTCACAAATGACTATACATATGCATGAAAAAAAGTCTCCCAAACCACCCCCGTGGCCTGAGAATAGGAGGCTTTATTAGTCTAGGACTGGGGGGTGTAGCAGCAGAAATGTATTTTCTCACAGTTCTGGAGGCTGAAAGCTCAGATTGAGGTGTGAGCAGGTCAGATTTCTCCTAAGGCTTCTCTCCTTGGCTTGGAGACAGCCGTGTGTCGTCATACAGCCTTTACTCTACGCTTACGTCTCTTGTGTATATACACATTTCCTCGTTTTATAAGGATATCACATCGGATTAGGGCCTACCTTACAGCCTTCTTTTAACTTAATCACCTCTCATAGGCCTTGTCTCCAAATATAGTCATGTTCTGAGCTACTGGGGGTTAAGGCTTCAACATATGAATTTGGAGAAGGGGGCACAGTTGCTCAGACCTGTAATCCTAGTACTCTGGGAGGCCGAGGTGAGTGGATTGTCTGAGCTCAAGGGTTCGAGCCCAGCCTGAGCAAGAGTGAGATCCTGTATCTATTAAAAAAGAAAAACTAGCTGGGTGTTTTGGCGGGTGCTTGTAATCCCAGCTACTCCGGAGGGTGAGGCAAGAGGATCACCTGAGCTCAGGAGTTTGAGGTTGCTGTGAGCTATGCTGCCATGGCATTCTGTCTCCAGGGGAAAAAAATGAATAGGGGGGTGGGACACAATTCAGGCTATAATAGGGATTTACCGGGCTCAAGCAATCCTCTTGCTTCAGTCTCCTGAGTAGCTGGGACTACAGGCACCCACCACAATGCTGGCTATAATAAACATTACTTTTTTTTTAGAGACAGAGTCTCACTTTATGGCCCTGAGTAGAGTGCCGTGGCATCACACAGCTCACAGCAACCTCCAGCTCCTGGGCTTAGGTGATTCTCTTGCCTTAGCCTCCTGAGTAGCTGAGACTACAGGTACCTGCCACAATGCCCAGCTATTTTTTTGTTGTTGTTGCAGTTTGACCAGGGCCAGGTTTGAACCTGCCGCCCTGGGTATATGGGTCCAGTGCCTTACCGACTGAGCCACAGGCACCACCCTAATAAACATTAAAGGTTTTGGGGCACTTCAAACAAAATGTGCCCTGAGCATCCACCTTCTTCTCAAGGCCTTTTCTGAAGTCAGAGGTGGGATAGCTAAAGTCCTCCCCCAGCCAGTTCCAGGGATTCCACCTCCCTGGCCCACTGAGGCCCTTCCCCTGGGGAAGGCAGTGTGGGATAAGAACACTCAGCAAGTGCGTGCTTGGCCCTGTCTGGACTGCTGAGGTCTTTCCCTTGTACCTGATGTGGTCCTCAGATGGTGAGGAATCAGATGGAGAGGTGTCCTCTGCAGTGCAAGCTCACGGTTTATAGCTACAAGCTCTGGACATTTAATACCTCATAATCCATCCTTCCCTTACACGCCTCTCAACATAATGACCACACAATATGGCCAGTGAAACAGACAGTAAAATGGAACACAGGCAGGTAATAAAGTGAGATATGAAGAGACCTTTACAACCTGGATGGGGAGTGAAATGCAAAACTGTCATCATGAGGAGGACCTGGGATGGGAGGGACAGAGGCTCATCTACCCAGATGAGGCAGTACAAAGTAGAAAGGCAGCAGGGTAAAAGTGGGCAGCTGCCACTTCAGAGACTCTCAGGAAACATGACTCATTGGCTTTCAAATTAAGACCATAGGGAGAAGAATGATTTGGGGGCTCCCTCTAGATATGGTAGAATTCCCCTTAATCCTGCTCCAGTCTTAAATCTCAGACCAGCAGTAAGAAACCCCTCCACTGTACTGTGGCCTTAAATGTCACTGCAACTTCTGCCCTACTGAGATGCTGTATCTGCTCTTCTGGGTGACTTTGCAACACTAAAAGGTCAGAGACGGCTACGTGAAGCAGGAGCCTCAACTGACGGCCAGCACTAACCACCAGTCATGTGAGTGAGGCCATCTTGGATCCCCAGCCCCTGCTGGGTTGTCAGGTGACTAAAGATGCAGCTGTAGGCTCGGCACCTGTGGCTCATCAGGCTAAGGTGCCAGCCACAAACAATAGGCCTGCCAAAACAACAATGACAGCTGCAATCAAAAAATGGCCGGGCGTTGTGGTGGGCGCCTATAGTCCCAGCTACTTGGGAGGCTGAGGCAAGAAACTCGCTTGAGCCCAGGAATTGGAGGTTGCTATGAGCTGTGATGCCATGGCACTCTATCCAGGGTGACAGCTTGAGGCTCTGTCTCAAAAAAAAAAAAAAAGTGCAGCTGCAGGAGTGACCCAGGGGACACCAACAGATGAACTGACAAGCTTCACTTGGCCCAAACTATTGACTTAGAATTGTTGTTGTTTTAAGCTTGTGGTCCTTAACCCCCTGTTAGGAACCAGGCCACATAACAGGAGGTGAGCAAAGCTTCATCTATATTTACAGCCACTCCCCATCGCTTGTGTCCTGCCTGAGCTGTGCCTCTTGTCAGATAAGCGGGAGCCTTAGATTCTTATGGAAGCATGAACTCTACTCAAAACTGGGCATGTGAGGGAATCTAGGTTGCATGCTCCTTTTGAGAAGCTAATAGTGACTGATGATCTGAGGTTGAGATGTAATGTGCTTGAATCATGCTGAAACCATCCCTCCTCCCCCATCCATGGAAAAATTGTCTTCCATGAAACTGGTCCCTGGTGGTGAAAAGGTTGAGGATCGCTATTTTAAGCCAGTAAATTTTCAGTAGCTTATTATAAAGCAATATATAACTGCAATAGTCTAAGAAGGTCGAAGGTCAGAAACAGCATTGGAATGTTTAAGAGAACTGATTTACCACCCTTACATGTTTAACAGTTGCTTAAGTGATTAGAAAAAAATATGCTTATTAAGTAAGTGTCTTCCACTGGGAATTTGAAGTGTTTGAGAGGACCAGCTACTTCAACTCTGTAAAATGTAGTTTAAAATCTATTAGAGAATTTAATTACCTGAGTTTGTAATTGGCATTCATTTTTAGAAGAATTTAATCTGTTGAACTTATGAGTTAATTAAATATTAATCAAAGAATAAGTGAAAATAATTGTTCTTATTTTTATAGGAAATCAGATTTATAAATAGAAAACTAGATTTACAAGTTACACGTGGATGTTTAAGAAAAACAAATTCTTTTTAAATTTATAAGTTTAATATGTTCAGTATTAGTTTATACCCAAGCAGCAGTAGGTAGCTTTTCTCTGCACAAAAGCCCTTGTCTAGCATTAAAAATCCTCAGTTGACATCACCCTATGCTGTAGCCCCACGAACAGACTCAGCATCCCACAGGCTTCAATGCCTTTGCTTCTGTGGGTCCCTCTGTCTAGAATGACCCCTGACACATATACATCTCCCTACCTGGCAAAATTTTACTTTTTCCAAAAGGTCAAGCTCACATTCTGCAAAGACATCCTCCCTTGCGCAGTCAGAGCTGTGCTTCCCTGCCCAGGACCATCTGTGCATAGAACTCAGGCCTCTGTTAGATCAGACCATGGAGGGTTATTAGCTGGGAACTTGTTTACCCTGCCCACCAGGTGAGAACAAAGCTGAATCCCAGCAAAAAGAAGCAGAAGAGCTGATATGCAGTGGGGATCCAGGCTGGAGGAGATTCCCTGGGCATCTGGGGCTTCTCTGCAGTTGGCCATCTAGGACCTGGAGTTCAGGGTGCATGGAAGGCAGCCTCCTGGTTGGGCACCAAGACTTTCTCTACCCCATCCTCCTCCACAGACCCTGCCAAGAAGGGTGTAGTGGGCAGAACAATGGCCCTCTGAAGATGTCCATACCCTAGTCCTAGAGCCTTCAAATGTTACCTTACAAGGCAAAGGGACACCTAGGTTGCCAATCAGTGAACTTTAAATAGGTAGATTATCATGGATTATCTAGGGAAGCCCAGTGTAAATTCAGGGATTCTTTTTTTTGAGACAGAATCTCACTCTGTTACCCTGGGTAGAGTGCCGTGGTGTTACAGCTCACAGCAACCTCAAACTCCTGGGCTCAAACCATTCTCTTGCCTTAGTTTCCCAAGCAGCTGGGACTACAGGTGCCTAACACAACACCTGGCTACACTGCAGACTTTGAAAATAGAAGTGTCAGAGGGAAAAGCCACCACAGATGAAAGCTCAGAGAGATGTGATACTACTGGCTCTGAAGACGGAGGAAGGAGTATGAGCCAAGGAATGTGGGTGGTCTCTAGAAGCTAGAAAAGGCAATGAAACAGATTCTTCTCTAGAACTTCCAGAAAGGAACCCAGCTCAAATGACACCTTTATTTTAGCCCAGCGACACCCATGTTAAGCTTCCGTCCTACAGAACTTTATGATACTAAATTTGAGGTGTTTAAGGCACTAAATATGTGGTAGTATTATAGCAGCAATAGAAGGTGGATATACAGGATCACTCGCATGTTCATTTTATGTCAGTGACATCTGCACAGCTGCTCTGCAGACCACAGATGGGGTCCAAGCAGACCTGGACCAAGGTGGGGGATCTGACTTTCACATGTTGTGTCAACCTTGGGCCAGTTTCAACTACTTGTCTGTTCCATGGCGTGGTGCTACATTGAGGGGCTGTTAGGAGCCGAGCACATGAGAGGTTAATGGAAGTAGGGGGAATGGACACAGAGTGCGCAGCTCAGCCAGCTGGTACCTAGTGCCTTGCAGATGTTTGATGTCCTGGTAGCGGTAGGCAGGGCCCGTCTTGGACAGCTGCATTATTGGAGAAGACACAACTGGGGAGGTGGCCTTGGGCCTGACTTCTGCACCCTGAACTGTGTCTCACTGACCTTCTCCAGAGAGATCGCAGGCCTTGCTGATGGCTCCTAGTTTCTCATCTCCCTAGTGCCCTCATTCCCAGCGCTGATCACTGTCCACCTCACTGACACCACCTCGCAGATCGGTGATCTCCCCACAGCCCTACAGGGTTGCTGTCACACTCGGAGCTGGAGGCCTGGTGCACAGGAGTAGGTTTGCAACTGGCCCAATCTGAGCAGTGTCTTATTCCTAATTTACAGTTCAAGAAGCTCAAGTCTCCAGGGGCCAGTGTATCCTAGCACAGCAAAGCTAGTACTAAATCTTTTCAGGAATACTGACTTGTTTGTTTCAGGTATCACAAAATATTTATTATATTTATCAAATACAGTAGAACCTCCATATTTGGCCACCTCTGTACATTGACCACCTCTGTAAGGTGACCTAGTTTTTATGCAACCACATGTGCTCAATGGAAGACTGACCTTTATATAGTGACCATCTCTGTAAGTTGTATCTTGACCACTTAGTGACACACAATATTAATTTACCCTCCAGTGAGTCCACTCTATGCCAAGGGGTAGAAGGTGTAGGCTTTATCCCTTAGTCATATTATTTATTTATTCTTATTTTTATTTTTTTTTGAGACAGAGTCTCACTATATTGCCTTTGATAGCAACCTCAAACTTTTGGGCTTAAGCAATTCTCTTGCCTTAGCCTCCCAAGTAGCTAGGACTAAGGTGCCCGCCACAATGCCTGGCTTTTTTTTTCGTTGCAGTTGTCATTGCTGTTTGGCAGGCCCGGGCCAGGTTCAACCCCACCAGCTCCTGTGTATATGGGGAGCACCCTAGCCACTGAGCTACAGGCGCCGAGCTGATTTATTTATTTATTTATTTTGAGACAGAGCCTCAAGCTGTCATCCTGGATAGAGTGTCGTGGCATCACATCTCACAGCAACCTCCAATTCCTGGGCTCAAGCGAGTCTCTTGCCTTTGCCTCCCAAGTAGCTGGGACTACAGGCACCTGCTACGAAAATATTAATTTTTAGTTTACTACAATTTTTTTATTAAGTAAAACAAAAAAATGAA
>CAUYON010051746.1:0-15180 GCA_963573935.1 Arctocebus calabarensis
GCCGAACTGCAAAACAAAAATTAGCTGGGCGCTGTGGCGGGCGCCTGTAGTCCCAGCTACTCGGGAGGCTGAGGCAAGAGAATCACTTAAGCCCAAGAGCTGGAGGTTGCTGTGAGCAGTGTGATGCCACGGCACTCTACCCAGGGCGATAAAGTAAGACTCTGTCTCTACAAAAAAAAAAAAAAAAAAAAAAGAAGATATCTGGAACCCAAGAATTTCAGATCACTGTGAGCTTTGAAGCCATGGAACTCTACCCAGGGAGGTAGAATGAATCTCTGTATCCAGAAAAAAAAAATCAAGGTGGCACCTGTGGCTCAGTGAGTTGGGTGCCAGCCCCTTATACCAAGGGTGACAGGTTCAAACCCGGCCCCAGCCGAACTGCAACAAAAAAATAGCCGGGCGTTGTGGCAGGCACCTGTAGTCTCAGTTACTCAGGAGGCTGAGACAAGAGAATCACCTAAGCCTAAGAGCTGGAGGTTACTGTGAGCTGTGAAGCCATGGCACTCTACCAAGGGCAAGGGTGACAAAGTGAGACTCTGTCTCTAAAAAAAAAGAATCAACTACAGCAGAGGATGTATCAGTACTTAAGAAAACTTCAGGGCTCATAAGAAGCCTGAGAGGTAGGTATTGTGACCTATCCCCACCTTTTGGGAGGGTGAACTAGTTCTCAGAGAAATTAAAAACTTAGTCAAGATCCTACCACTGGTAAAAATGGCAGAACTAGAATTTAAACCCAGGATTCTATGACATTATCATATATTCTCTTCGCAGTACAGTATGTTATTTGGAGCATCTCTATGTTCAAGACATTAGGCTAGGGGCTGTGAAAGATGCAAAAGTGAATGCCCCAGAGTCCTAGGTACAGCATCTAGGTAGACCCTATTTAAAGCACAGCTGGCCCTCTGTATCTATGAGCGCCAGGTTCCTGAATTCAACCAACCTCGAGTAACAAATATTGGGAGTGGAGGTTGGCTCTATACTGAACATACATAGACTTATTTCTTGTCATTATTCTCTAAACAATATAGACAACTATTTAAATAGCATTAGGTATTATAATACCATAATGTAAGAAATTATTTCTTACAGTGTAAGAAATTACTTAATGTATATGGGAAGATGCGCATAGTTTATATGAAAATACTATGTAAGGGTCATTTATGTAAGGGTCTTGAGCTCCTAGAGTTTTAGTATCTGTGGGAGTCCTGAAACAAAACCCCATGGATATGGAGGGCAACTGTATTAGTTTTAAAAACAAGAAAACTAGTTTTTTTCTTCTTGTTAGTAAAAAATTATTATAATTAGGCCTTGACTCTATGATTCAGAAGAAAAATGTCCTTATCCAGGTGCATTTTTAGACATTAGCATTTAAGGCAAATTGCCCAGAAATCCAATACTAATTTACCCCCAAGATAACTTAACCCATAGTTACAGTTGGAATTTTTGGCAAGTAGATTTCCCTAAGGGTAATAGTCAAATTAAGAAGTCTTCTTAAAGAAAAGGTGTTAGAAACAGTTCAAAGCTCAGTGTTCAAAGGTGGGGAGGGGTACCTGACCCAGCAGTGCTCCAATGGCAAATGAGGTGAGAGTTACTTTTTTTCCTTCTCTAAGTCCCTGAGCCCCTGCTTAATAGATTCAGTGGTGGAGTTTAATGTGCAGTAGTGACAATCTTTACTTTGCACTCAAAATTATACTGGACCTTATTTTAACTTCTTTCTCTTCCCTCCCTCCCCTTCCCCTCCCTTTCCCTTCCTTTTTTTTCTTTCTTTTTGTTGTTGTTGTTGTTGAGACAGAGTCTCATTCTGGTCCTGGGTAGAATACCTGGCTTTATCACAGCTCACAGCAACATTAAACTCTTGGGCTCAAGGGATCCTCTTGCCTCAGCCTCCCAAGTAGCTGGGACTACAGGCACCTGCCACAACACCTGGCTAGTTTTTCTGTTTTATGCAAAGACCAAGTCTCACTTTTGCTCAGACTGGTCTCAAACTCCTGGACTCAGGCGATCCACCCATCTTGGTGTCACAGAGTGCTAGGCTTATAGGTGTGAGCCCCCATGCCCAGCTGTATGTTAACTTCTAACTACAAAATTATTAAAACAAACTTGGGAAGCAAATACTCCCAGGATCAACTCTCAACAAGTGTGAACTACCTATATGAGTTTAGCAGTCTAGAAGCATTTCCCACACCTGTACCACTTTCTTACACCAGACTCCAAATCGATGAGTTCTGTTCCCACTGAACTGAGAATCCCTTTATATCAAGAAAATAATTAGAGTAGTGACAATTAACATTATTATTATAGATTATTTATTATCATTTACTATGTGGTACATAATCTTCTAAGAATTTTACAATTCATTTAATCCTCCCAACTCTACAAATTTACATACTTGTTTTATAGATGAGAAAACTGAGACCCAGGGAAACAAAGTGATTTGCCAAAGACTATACAACTCATGAGTAGCAGATCCAGGATTTAAAACCACAAAGACTGGCCCCTGAGCATGCATTATCAACCACCGGCATTCACAAGGTTGCATAAGGTCATACCTGAGCTGTATAGGAAATTTCCTTCATCATGTGGATCAATTTTATTTGGACTGAGTTTAAGTTTGAAAGAAATGAACTTGCTAGAGAACTAACTTCTGTAAGGACAGACTCCAAAGGTGTCTTAAAGAAGGACTGCCAAGGAAATTCCATATTCAGGATTGGACGGGGTGGAAATCAGTAGGAGGACATTAGGGGAAAGTTACAACCAAATGGGCAGGTCATTAGTCAGCACCAAAACACAGTCTGTGGAGCAAGATTAAGTCATACCTCACTACCTGGTATGCACAAGGTACTGAACCTGCCTACTTGTCCTGATCATAACTGGCTTAAGAATTGTGTACGAGGGTGGCACCTATGGCTCAGTGGGTAGGGCGCCGGCCCCATGTACTGAGGGTTGTGGGTTTGAACCTGGCCCCGGCCAGCTAAAACAGCAGTGACAACTGCAACAAAAAATAGCTGGGCGTTGTGGCAGGTGCCTATAGTCCCAGCTACTTGAGAGGCTGAGGCAAGAGAATCGCCTAAGCCCAATAGTTGGAGGTTGCTATGGGCTGTAATGCCACGGCACTCTACTGAGGGTAACAAAGTGAGACTCTTTCTCAAAAAAAAAAAGGATTGTGTATGAGTTTTCTTTCCAACTTGGGCACAGCAGAATGGCTCCCTCAATGAAGGGTGGCAGGAAAAAGGAAGGCTGATCTGCCATCAATGAAGTGTGGTGACTCAAGAATACACTATCAACATTTATAAGTGCATCTATGGAGTGGACTTCAAGAATTGTGACCCTCAGTCACTCACAGAGATCTGGAAATTTGCCATTAAAGAGTTGTGGACTCCAGATGTGCACTTTGATACCAGGCTCTACAAAGCTGTCTGGGCCAAAGGCATAAGGAATGTCCCATACCATATGGTGTGCAGTTGTTCAGAAAACGTAATGAAGATGAAGATTCACCAAACAAGCTCTATATTTTGGTTACCTATGTACATGTTATTACTTTCAAAAATCTAGAGGTCGTCAACATGGATGAGAACTAACTCATGATTGTCAGATACATTAAATAAAGTTATCAGAAAAAAAAAAAGAATTGTGTATGACTGAACCTGCAAATGGAAGGCATAATAGGCCAGAGGCTGAGAAGACAGAGGGTGGAAACTCCAATAAATATAAAATGAACAATTTTCAGGTCCACACCCAATTCCAACTTAGGAAAACATCTGTTTTTAATTTTCCAATTTGACTTAAATTTCCGCTGTCAAGATATCAGATCTACCTTCATGTTCCCTCAATGTAATGTTTAGTACAAGTCTGTTGGTTGATGTCAAGTATGTCAAGTATAAGATTTGGGAAGAAAGGATTGCCCTTCATGTTCCCTGCCCTGACATTTCTCCAGTGATCCTCTTGAAGAGTTACTTCTTCCATTTTACTGCAAAGCACCTCCCCAAGAAAGATTTACTGTGAAGACATGTAAAGGTACTCACAACCAGGAGTTGACTAGGGTCCTGGTGGCCCAGATGAGCTTAACTAGCAACATGCATTGTGTGCAAGCCCAGGTAGCTGTGGTCCTACATAAAACAGCCAATGAGGCATTTTGCTTTTTTAGACCTACAAAAAAGAGCACTTCCCATTGGTTAAAATTCCTCCTGCCAAAGAGGGACTGACCAGAAACCCAGGCCTCAGATATGGACTTTCTTGGCTTTTTTTTTTTTTTAATGGTTGTGAAAGACCTGGGCTTTTTAATGATTTGCATCTTCCCACATTCAAGGTTTTCAGTCAAGGAGCTCTCTGACCATCAAGGGAAAATACTGGCAGCAAAAAGGGGAGACAGGCCACCTTTTATTTCCATCAACCTCAGAAGCCCTGCTTTCTGCCAAACTTCTCACCCCATATGAAAAGATTCTCTTCTTCTGGTTTTGATCTAGTTCTCTGGCAAGATGGATGTGATTTTTCTTAGCTTTTCTTTTCCTCCTGCCAAGGCACAGACTGTTTGGACACAGTCGCATTTCTATAATGTTCTAACCTCCAGGAGATTATGCACGAGGGTTGAAGTTGGGTCTGTTGGGCTCCATGTGGAACAGCTGAGGAGTCAGGAGGTTACTTTCTCATAGGATGCATGTTTAAAGGACATAAATTCCATGAGTGAAGGTCTGTGTTGGTCTCATATATAATCCTTATTCCCAGAACTGGCACATACTGAGCATTCAGGAAATGAAGGTGCCCAATGGTGTCTTTGAAGAGAATTTCTCAATAAACTGATTCTTTTTTTTTTTAGGCATAGTCTCCTCTGTCACTCTGAGTTGAGTGTCAGAGCATCATGGCTCCCTGCAACCTCAAGCTCTTGGGCTCAAGAGAGCCTCTTGCCAGCCTCCCAAGTAGCTAGGACCACCAGTGCCCACCACAATGCCTGGCTATTTTTTTAGTAGAACTGGGGTCTTGCTGTTGCTCAGGCTGGTCTCAAAATCTAGAGCTCAAGTGATCCACCTGCCTCAGCCTCCTGGAGTGCTAGGATTACAGGTGTGAGCCACTACACCTGGCCAGTAAGTAAAATGACTCTTGTATAGAATCTAGCAGTGCTAAATGTCAATATACAGTATAAATTTTATCCCATCTGTATTCCCACCTATAACACTATAGGTTATAACTTTTTTGCTTAAAGTATTCCATGGGACAATAGACTCAAAAGGTGTTAAGCAAAAAAACTGATTTTTTTTTTTTTTTTTTTGTAGAGACAGAGTCTCACTTTATCGCTCTCAGTAGAGTGCTGTGGCATCGCACAGCTCACAGCAACCTCCAACTCCTGGGCTTAGGCGATTCTCTTGCCTCAGCCCCCAAGTCGCTGGGACCACAGGCACCCACCACAACGCCCGGCTATGTTTCTGTTTTGCAGTTTGGCCGAGGCTGGGTTTGAACCCACCACCTGAATTCAGTATATGGGGCTGGCGCCCTACTCGATGAGTCACAGGTGCTGCCCCAAAAAGAACTGATTTTTTGATCAAGTAAGCTGATAAGCACTGCACACTAGAGCTCCCTTTCAAAAGTTCCCATGCATGTTAAGTTTAACCTCTTAAAGAGATTTTACAGTTTTTCTGCAAAGAAACAAGTTAAACTTACAAGGATACATGTGAAATTTACTAAATGCAGAATATAAATGTCTTCACACAATAACTAAGAAAATGCCATGAAGGCTATGTTAACCAGTTTGATGAAAATATTTCAAAGTGTATATGAAGCCAGCACACTGTACCCCACGATTGCATTAATGTACACAGCTATGATTTAATAAAAAACAAACAAAAAAAACTTTAACACAGAATTTCTGACACTTTTTTTGACTATAGGATCTTCACCTGGCACCCATTACTCACTGTCCCATAGGACCAGTGCATCTCTGAACTCACCTTGGAATTTTATTTAGACACAGTGAGCTACATCATGATTAGACCACGATCCCCAACCCTGTGGTGCTTAGAGTGGATATTCTAGACTTATCCCTGACATCATTTATACATGAACCTGATGAAATGTAATATCCAAATCATCCTGAGTGAAAATAGGGATAACAAGCTCCCTTCCACCTTCCTGTGATGAGCATTTAGCACTCTGCTCTTTCAGAGGGAAAGGAGCTGGCTAAGGACAGTTCTATGTCAGCCCAGAAATCACTGGACCTCAAAGGGGGCTTAGGGACCTGGTGGGGGTGGGACTCAGACCACTTGTTCGTGAACACTGGCTTCCTGTGACAGCCTGTGATGGTCAGTACTATGTGTCAACTTGGCTAGTCTAATGTACCCAAATATCAAATTAAACACTGATCAGGATGTTGCCATAAGAGTATTTTGTAGATGTTGTTTATATGTACAATTGGTTGATTTTAAGTACACAAGATCATCCTTGATAATATGAGTGGGGCTTTACCAGTTAAAAGACTTAAAGGCAAAACTTCTTCCCTGAGGAAGAAGAGATTCCACGTGGGGACAGCGGTGCCAGCTCAGGCTGGTTCTAGGTCTGTGGGAGGACCCTAGACCCAGCATGCCCAGTGTAGCACTCCCTCAGCAGTGTCCTTATCAGGCTGACCACGATTTGTGCCAAAGTACCTCCCACAGAGTAAGGAACCAATAGGGCTGGGGATAACATCCTCTCCTCCAGCTGGGTAAAGGGTCCCTCAAAGCCAGGAGGGAGTGTCGGAATCTGCACGTCCATTCAGGCATGAAGGGGAGGCAGGAGGGCCCTTTGCCCTGCACCTGGGAGGAGAGGCAGGTTGTGTCTCTCCCACTGGATGTTGGCCAGTAGATAGTGTTCACCTAGCGGATGGGTGAATAGTGAACACTGATACATTTCTACATCTAGGCACAACCTGGTGAATTAATTTCTGGAAAAGAATGTACGCCTTAAAGTTTAATTAATCGTCATAGTTTAATAGTATCTCAGGGCATTTATTATGCATGTAAGATGAAGAACATAGATTTGTATATATTATGGAAATAGACTAGAGTTTTCATTCCGATAAGGAAATGTGAAAGCCCAGCTCATTCACCAGCATTGATAAGAGGGAGAGATGGGACATGTTTGTGCACTTCCTTTGGCTCTGTGTAAGGAGGACTTTAATTTTCATAGTGCATCCTTAAAACCTTAAAATATGTACACTCAGTAACTCCATGTCTAAGAATTTATCTGAGGATGTGTAAAGGGATAATCTGTAAGAGATTTCTGTCCAACAGTATGACATTAGTAAACTATGGTACATGGTTTATATATATGTGAGTGTTTATATGTATATACAATATATAATGAAATACAATAAGAATAACTATCATCCATTGAATTGTGTGCCAAGCACTATTCGATAAGGATTTCAAACATATTATCTCACTTAATTCTTGTAACAATCCTACAAGGTAGATTCTATCATCCTCTTTTTACTAAGACACAGAGGGAAAACCATCCAAGGCCTCACAGTTACAGAGCGATAGAACAAGGATTTCAACCTCAACACTATGACTCTAGAGCCCATGCTCAGAGTCTATGCTATATCACACTCTCAAGAAGTATGATGTCATTTAAAACATCCACCTGCCCATTTACATATATAAAAATCATAATAACAAAAATGGAAAATTCTACACTTTAACATTTGTCATCTTCATTTTTTTTTGCTCTTTTGTATTTACTAAATTCTCTTTAAAAAACCTCTACTATTTTGTAGTTTAAAAATAGAAATAATAAAAGTGATATTATTGTTTGACTGAGAACCAACCTCCTAATTCTCCTGGTCAGAGACTAGAGTCAGCTCCATGCAGATGGATGTTCAGGGCAGCTACTCAAGCCAATACATTTCAAAAGAATACAAACCTAGGTGGTACAGGGAGGACTCCCAAAGGGAGCATGTTCCAGGCCCCTACTTGCACACACATCCCTGAGCCAATAAACCAACTGCACTCTGCTAGGAAAAAAACTAACCAAAGAACATCTCCTGGGCTTTCTTTCAGCTAACTTCCAAACTTCAGTTTTCTAAACCCAGCAAAGTTTTATGATGATTAACACTGACTATGAATTTTAAGGCCATAATCCTTTGAAAAGTCAGGAAATAAAATAAGTAATAAATGGGGCAAGTTGAGACTTCACAGCACTCTCTATCCATAGAAATGCTCTGGATCTCCTGCAGACAGTAAACTTGACATGAGGCATAATTAGAACGGTAAAGGTTAAAACTATAGGGACCCTTAGAGATGAGATTTGTGTAGCTTCATTTGATAAATGAAGACCCTGAGGCTCTGAGAAGTTAAATAATGTGATCTCAGTCTGCCAAAGGCTAAGCCAGGGTGAAAAGAAAGTTTTAGTTCCTAGTTTAGTGAGCCATGTTGCTTTGGAAGCTTGGACTCACCTGAAAAGAGGGAAGGAAGTATTGATATGAGAATAATAGCATTTTCTGTTCATTTTTATTACATCTACCAATATATAGAAAAGAGAAATGTATAGAGTAAATGGTGGAGGTCCCTGGCCACATCCCACATCTGCCCCCTGAGAAGTGATTACCATAGTCAGTAACCAGGAGTGTGATCTTCCAGTCTCCTTTTCACACGTGTCGTATATGTATGCAGTGGTGTGCTAGAACCAGCTTGCACTGGCTCTTGAGAGCCAGTTGAAATTTTCAAGAAAGCTATGAGCCAGTTGTTAAATAAATCGAGTTATTATTGGCTGGGTGCCTATAGCTAAATGTTCACGGTGCCGGCCACATGCTCCGGGGCTGGTGGGTTCAATTCTGGCCCAGGGCTTCCTAAACAACAACAAAATAGCTAAGCATTGTGGCAGGCTCCTATAGCACCAGCTACCAGAGAAGCTGAGGCAAGAGAATCACGTGAGCCCAAGAGTTTGAGGTTGCTGTGAGCTATGATGCCACAGCACTCTACTGAGGGTGACAAAGTAAGATTCTGTCTCAATTATAAAAAAAAGTCATTATTAAAAATTACATTATACAAACTTAACAAATTATATTAAAAACAAAGATAATGAGTGCTCAAAACTCATCACTGAGGTTAATTTATTATGGAAGAAAGAAAAAATATATATCTTTTGTAAGTTTAGTTTAGCTTAATGCATGGTGTTTATAAAGTCTAAAGCCATCCCCGAGCCCTCCACATTCACCCACCACGCCTTCACTGATTCACACAGAGCAACTTCTAGTCCTGCAAGCTCCCTTCTGGTGAGTGCCCTACAGAGGCATTTCGTTATTTATCTTTTATATTGTATTATATGTTTAGATACATAAATACTTACCACTGGCTACAGTTGCCCACAGTGCTCAGTACAGCAACATGCCATACAGACTTGCACTCTGGGAACAGCAGGCAATGCCATCTAGGTTTGTGCAAGAACACTTTATCTACTGTGTTCCCACAGTGATGAAGTCTCCTAACAACACATTTTCCAGAATGCATCTCCACTGTTAAGCAATGCATGACTGTGTTTGTCTCCTCTCATCCAATGTCCTGTTGCCTTAATAATCTAGCCTTCTATTTTAACTACATTCCAGTTTCTTTTAAGCTTCCTGTTCAAGTATATTCTACCTCTGCTTTCCAATCCCTCATATCTTTCACACCTTCTTAGAGAGAATAAGAGCATTGTTAATGGCAAAGGTGAAGATTTCTGAAGGTAATTACTTAACAGGCAACAAAACAAGAATGGCTGGATTTGCCTTGCTCTGGTAACCTGCTAGTTGCTGTTTGGACACTGCTGGGCTCTAGAGTGTCACAGGGAGAGCAATACACTTAGTCCCTTTTGTTTACACACCAGAAGATTAGGTTTCCTTAAATTCCTAAGGAATGTCAGAAGATTAATTTTTAGATAGGCAACTTCATAGGCTGAGCAAAGAAAAAAAGAAAAAAACATGTCACCCTCAAGCGGTTCCATCAAGGGATGAAATTTTAAATCACATCATGTCTCACACCCATTTCTTAGTGCAAAATAAATCACTTGAACAGAGTGCAAGCCAATTTTTACTTTAAAAATGTTGTGTCCTAAGGCTGTCTTCTTGAACTTCAAAAGCACACTTTGTAATTACTCTACCTATCAAAGAAAACTCAACGTTTCACCTCCAATCTTCTTCAGCTTGTGCTATCACTTTTAATTGTTAATAAACCACATTAATTTTAAACTGATTATTATGTCTGGCAATTCAGTGTTTCAAGCAGAATACATTGAATTATATATAAGTAAACTTATTTATGTACAAAAGTGGGGCTTTTTCTCACTACCTGTTGTTAATTTTTATTTTTAGTAATTTCTGTCATTTTCGAGTCTCATAGCATTTTATGTCCTTCCCTCAGTTTTTAAAGGAATACTTCTCTGGAAATTAAAAGGATAAAAATTGCCAGGGATTTTATCCAGGTTTGTATTCAATATTGTATCACATTGTTAATTGTGAGCCTTCCTGGAACTTGGGTTTATTGTTTTTGTTGTTTTTTAAGAGAAGTAGAGGGCTAAAAAATAATTTACTACATACAGACCACAGTATCAATCTGGATGATTCATTCAGATTTGTTTAAGCCCTTCATTTTCTTAACAAGTTTTCCCCAACCTGGAGTTAAGTAGGTAGATAGGTGGGTTTTTTTTTTGTTATTAACCTCCCTGCCACTGTAAGCATGGATTATGTCTATTTGACAACACAAACCCTATTTTTCCAGCCTTGGCAATTTTCTCTTGTGGTAATAAACAAAATGTTCTTGAGACGGAAACACGCCATGTTTGTTTCCACTTTGGCACCAAGTTCAGAATTCAGGAGCTGAGAGCAGCGCCTACTTGACTAAAAGTTCTCAGCACATCCTTCTTTCCATCCTAACTATGCCCATGTGCTGAATGCCCCACCTGAAGGACACTCCCTGTCCTTTGCCTAGCAAGGCCAAGTTTTCGTTGCCGTCCTTAACCTCCTGAATAAAACTGATATGCCTTGCTATGGCTCCCACGGGAACACCTATCACCAACACCACCACCATCACCATCCTCCTCCTCTATTGAAGGCTTTCTGTGGTGACAGGCACTGTTCTGTGCAGCTTATGTTTACAAACTCAAGTGATCCTTACCACAACCCTATTCCTTGAGTATCATAATTATTTCTACTTGACAGATAGGGACACCAAAGCACAGAGAGGTTGGTGCCCCAGGTCTCAGCTGACTCTACCCTGTCTCCCTCCTGCATTAAGCTGCTTACTTCATACCTACACAGCCGTCTCTCCACTGGACCATATACTCCCAGAAGGCAAGGGCCATCTTTTATCTATTATGATATCACCCAGAGTGCCTGCCACTGGCAAGTCATTAATGGTTAATGGAATGAATAAATGGCTTCCCTAGCATTTCTAAGTATGTAAATTGAGAGAGATCATCACAGAAAAGCATCCTATGATGGTGTCAGGAAAAGAAACTGTTGAGCTGGAGGTCCTGGACTGCACATGACCTGACGCTAAGATATGTTGTCTCCTGGACTAAATAAGGTGCCAATATAACTGACCTTTCAATCAAGAAAATACTAATCAAGTAGCAACCTGCCCTTAGAAAGTGATCGTAAGTAAGGAGCCACAGATGATACTCGATGTACCATAATTCAGTGATTGAGACTGGTATAAGCTAGTAGGGATGATCCTGGGTTGGTGGTAAAGTGGTGAAGGTTAGAAGCAGCATACCTTTTAAAACTTCACTAGCAAAATAATAATTAAACTTATTCAGTTATCTATACATACCCTGTCTTTTCCCAAAAATGATTTCAGCAGATTTATAAAGTGGAAGTGGGAAAGAGATAAGAAAACAAAAATTGAGATAGAAATAAGCTAAAAATGGGTCTAATAGAGAAAAATACACAATAATATATGTATTCGCTGTGGCTGGGGCAAATAGTTAAAACATATATAGCGCTTTATCACATATTCACAAAGATTTTCTTCTTGGATCTTTAAAGTAGATGCTTGTAGCTAATGTTGTTATGTCCAGGTCACATGAGGAGCTCCAGGCTCAAAGACATCAAGAAGCTTGGCTGAGTTCACCCAGGAGTAAGCGCGACTGGAACCAAGGCTGAACTCTTCAGAGATAAGGAACTAATTCTAAAGCCTGCTGCCTGAGCAGCCTCACTACTCAGCCATACCTAAGCCACCTTTTCCAAATGGGAGAAAACAACCAACCATAATTCCGGTGAAATATTATTTGTCCCTTGGAATTACAATTATTACAGCATAATAAGAACTGCAGCTGTGTGAAATCTGAATTTGATTCCAGAACTAGAATGTTGTGGAGTGTGAAGGTACATCTTCCTACATTCCTACTGGCATAAGCCACATCCTTCCCTACCCTCCTGTCAGCTCAGGTCCAGGCACTATTCTCCTCAACCAGCTTTCTGTGTAAAGATCAGAAATCCCACCTCTATCCCCTTTACCGTTAAGTCCTCTGGGTCTTACCAAAACCTCACGGGGAAGTTGCTGGTCCTGTCCCTGGGCAGCTTGGATAATCTCTCTGTACAGGGGATGAGGAAATACCCAGATGCTATCTCCCCACCTCTAGTTAGGTTGAGATCAAAACGTGAATCAGAGGAGGTTCACAGACTTAGGTCCCTGAAAAAATGCAAAAAGCCAGCAAAAGAAAATTCCTGCAATGAAAAAAGAGCACTCATAGGCAGGTCAATTTCTGGTGGGACGGCTGCTTCTGAAGAGGGACCTGCCTCTCACTCCCTCTCTCTGTCCGCCCTGCTCTGAACACTCCCTCCCACCACTCCACCACCAGCACCACCTGCCTGAGGACCTGAGCTGCCTACCCAGAAGTGTGTCTCTGCTCCTCTGCTGCTGTTGCCAACATCTGCTGAAGGCCCCACGGCGGGGTGTTCCAGGCAATGCAGTGAAGAAACATAATGCTATCCACTTAGACGCGGGATTAGTGCTAGCCAGACACACTGAGGAACAAAAATTCCTTAGCCTCCTGCTGACTTATTGTGTGAAGGAGTGGTCCAGCTGATGTACCAGCAATCATCCCTGAACAATAACATAATATAGTGCTTTCTATTTGGGGACAGAATTACCACTAATGGGATTTTGCCAATGACACAAACACCCTTTACGGCCCCATCTTTCCTGACTCTTCTAACATGTTTCTGGCTGTGATAATGTACTGACATGCACAAATGTAGATACCTCTCTTCAGAAAATTAACCACCTTTTGAAGAGGGGATCCCAATATCATTTCGACACTCTGTGGAGTCCAGCTACTTTGTCTATCCATCAAACAATCTATAATAAACAGATTGAATTTGTTCCTTAAATGCTTGTGAAGGAACATGAAATAAAATGTCCAAAGAGAACTCAAAAAAAGTGGGGAGGAAGGATTTTAGAAAATAGTTTAATCATCTTCCTATTTAAACACTCTGACAAGCACAAAATAGCCAGCAATTCATTTACTGGAATAAGCTTTGTAGATAATGTCCTACCCTTCATTTCACAGATGAAGAAACTGAGGCTCGAAGTGTTTAAATGCATTTCCTGAGGCCAGGTACAAGTCAGTGTTAGGACAAGAAGCTCACTGATCAAGACAAGCAGCTGGAGAAAGGAGCAAAGCACGATCAGACTCTACCCAAGACTACCGGGATTATGCAAATCCGAGACCTTCAAACCCTGTTATCACCGCTGACCCCAGATGACTCCTTGCTAGTCCCACTGGTCATGTCCCTCCCACCACCCTAGAAGAAGGGATGTTGTGATCCATGACAAGAAATGGTGGAGAGCAGAAGTCATTGGAGCCCCTTTCTATCCTCACTGGGCCCCCCTTGCACAGGCAGAGCCGAGCGCCAGGAGCAGAGGAAGCTTCTTTTTATCCTTATTTATACAGGCACCCCCCTCCCAATAAAATATGTTGCAAAACATTTTAAGGCATGCAGTTTTAAAGCTTACACAGCAGAAGTATCTGACCTTTAGTGATTTGTGTTTAAAAAGTGCTACTCATGAAAAATGAGTTCAACCTGGGTTCAACTGAAATGCCAGCCCACTCCACCCAGAGAAGCACACTTTGTGAGAACTAGCAGAAAGGAACCTGAGCTGCTGGAACCTATTCCCCATGAATTCTTTGCATAATAGGCAGACGGCATAGCACATAGGAGAATTAACAGAACCAGTTAAAAGGGGGCATAAGTTGTGGGAACCTATTCCCTACGAATTCATGGCATAATAGCAAGCTTTGTCACATTTAGTAGAAGGGCCTCTGAGCTGCTAGAACTTTTTCACTATGGATTCACGGCATAATAGGTGTAAAAAAAAGGCTCGGTGCCTGTAGCTCGAGCGGCTAAGGCACCAGCCACATACACCAGAGCTGGTGGGTTTGAATCCAGCCCTTACCTTGCCAAACAATGACAACTACAACCAAAAAATAGCTGGGCATTGAGGCAGGCACCTGTAGTCCCAGCTACTTGGGAGGCTGAGGTAAGAGAACAGCTTAAGCCCTGGACTTGGAGGTTGCTGTGAGCTGTGATGCCATAGCACTCTACCCAGGACAATAGCTTCAGGCTCTATCTAAAAAAAAAAAAAAAAAAAAGGTGTAAAAAATAAAATATTACTGTAAAAAAAATAAAAAGAAAAGAAAAATAAGTTCAGAATGTCTTCATCCTCTTGCAAGTGGATAGCTAACTGCCCTCCTCAAGCTGCTTACAAGCACAACTTGAAGAGAAATGGAAAGAAGACTATAGTCAATGTTATTGACTTTTAGTGTTTAAAAAACAATCAATATTATCACTTAAGAACTAGCTTCCTGGGGGAGGAGCCAAGATGGCGGTCTGTAGCCAGCTTTCTGCAGACGCTCCTGTCCAGAAGGAGAGTTAAAGGACAGAAATTTGGCGAGAAAGCCAACGGTTTGGAGCTGAGCCAAGAGACAAGGTCGGGGAACACACATCAAACTGCTGGAGCGACCTGCGACCCCAAGGATACAAATAAAAGGTACAGAGCACATCACCAAGCGGACGGGAGTCCCCTCCCCCAAAAGAACAGCTCGCAGTATACGCCATACCTCCATACAAACAAGCGAGCAGAGTTCAGAGGTCCTCCCACTCTACCCTACGGGAAAGACCCTCTAAAAACCAGACCTCATTCCCCTGTGCCACGGCACTCTCCTGCCAGGCATAAA
>CAUYON010051748.1:0-40924 GCA_963573935.1 Arctocebus calabarensis
CAGGCGCCTGTAGTCCCAGCTACTTGGGAGGCGGAGGCAGGAGACTCGCTTGAGCCCAGGAATTGGAGGTTGCTGTGAGTCGTGATGCCACAGCCCTCTATCCAGGGTGACAGCTTGAGGCTCTGTCTCAAAAAAAAAAGAAGAAGAATCTTTCTTGTCTTGCAAATCTACTTTCACTTTTCACATATAACTTTGGGATTTATTTTAAGAAAGCAGAAGTTTCCAAAAATGAGTCTTGAAAACACAGAGTAAGAAAGTGGTGCTTAAAATGCGATTTGCAACATAAATACTTAGGCAATTTTATAAAACAACAGATAGCCAGAGTTACAGAGTTAGCATTTCATGGACTAGCTTTGGTGATCTCGATGCTTTTTGAATTCTCTATAAGAGATTTTGATGTTCACCTAACAGTTACATCAAAAGCATTTATCATCAATATTTCTTCTGGAAAATATCATGTGTTATTATTTGCAGGTCCTCCATGTGACATTTATTTGCTTTTTTGATTAACCTCCCCATCGTTCCCTGGTAGCTGTCTAGAGCAGCGATCCCCAACCTTTTTAGCTCTGGGAACTGGTTTCAAGGAAGACAATTGTTTTCCTGGGCTGGGGTAGGGTGGGAATGGGAAGCAGAGCTCTTCTGTTGGTAGGCAGGGTGCGTCCCAGTTCCTAATAGGCCAGGAAGCCATCCTTGAGGCTAATGTCATGGACAATTTTCATTCTTCTCCTAACTGATTGGACACTTTGTAGGATGTGAACCTCTATTTTGCTTCCTATGTTAGTTACTACTAGTCATTAGTATTATATGTAGCCCATTATAGGCAATTAATATCTACTGAATGAACATAGAGCTTCACTTACTGCTCTTTGTAATTAAAATGTTCTTTCTTAGAGGTAGTATAATGAAATGGTGATTTGGATGAGGTTGGGGCTAGGTGGTAGTCACTATAAGTGCTTCAGCTTTAAAGTGTGTCTCCATCCTGGTACAAGGCCTAGTTGCATTGAGTCCCAAGGTGTGTTAAAAGGCAGTTGATAATGGAAGCACCGAATACCTGCATGCCCTATATGTGGTCCTCATTTGCTCTTACACCTATGCTAATGTAGTTGACATGGAAAAACTGAAAATTTTGCAGTAGAAAAACATAACTCAGTGACACAGTAGTAAAGATGTGCTTTGACATATTCAACTGGTACTGGATTTCTGATCCATGTTTCAAGAGTTTAGGAATTAGGTGAACTTGTGTTTAATATTTGTCACTTTGTTCCCTAAGGCACAGTGCATTTACCTCAGGGATAAGGATAGTTTAATTTTGACTCCAGAGAAAATGAATTTTTTCAAGACTGGGAACATGGAACTCTGATCCAGTTTTGCAAAGCAATAATGAGCCATTGACATAACTCTATGTCATTGTTTTCCTAATTAGACATCTTCCCCTTCAAAGGCTGCTGACCAGGGCCTGAAGCTCACACCCTTTAGTTCAGGTGTGGGCTCGGGCCCCTGTGCTTTTAGGGAAAAGCTTTATCTTCTCTAGTGTAATGTCTCTTCGTTTATAACATTAAATATTGGTTTAAAGAGATGTGAAGACTGAATGGCAATATGTGCTGAACTTTTCATGTAAATTGTGCTGTAAAAATGCTTCGCAGACATTGTTTCCAAATACCAGTTTCTAAGTACCCAACTGAATGTGTACGTGTGATATGTCAGTAGAACTGACTGTCTTCTGCTCTCCCTGTGATCTGGTGACACTCCACCCCAGACCTGTCCGTGCCAAGGCTAAGGGTGACTAAAGTAATAACACCTCCCTTTTCTCTTTGCTGGTTGCTCTTCATCATCATGCAACAGATATTTCCATGTCTAGAAAAACACGGAAATATTTTGGAGTGATAAGTCACTTGTCCTTTTCAGTGTTATCCTTGAAGGTTATAAGAGTCTGAATTTTGTATCCTATTCTTAACTGCCTCGAAAATGGGGAAGTCACTGAGTTGTCTTATTCTGAGACTAATTTTACATTGACCCAATTTTAGGACATTCAGATGGAAGTTTTACAATTCAGACTGATGTGTGGAAGCTAGTGTCATAGAACACTGACCAAAGATTTGGGCATATGTTTTATTTTATTTCCTTCTTACTATCTTTTGGAACTGGAGAGAATAAATATTTATGTTTTATTTTAAAACTGTCATTTTTTCCAAATTTGTTTGCTTTTTATTAAGACTACACAATTCTTGAGGGCAAGTGCTTTTTTTAAAGAAGTAGATATTAGTCTCTCTGATTCTTCATGTTATACACAGACAGTAATGGACAATAATGTGCTAATTTGTCCAAACAATTTAAAAAATGCTAATGTCTATAATTAGTTTTAAGAGAAATGCAACTTAGTGACATTAATAGTGAAATAGTAAGGCTACCATTCTTGAAGCACAGTGGTTCGGAATCAGCCCCTAATAACAAGGAGGAAATTGTAGGAAGAACTTGTTGCATTTCCGTTTTTTTTTTTTTTGCAGTTCGTAGGCTCCATTATTACCGGAAATGAAAGAAAATTGAACATTTCAGGAAGTAAAAGACATTAGAAGTTTATCTGCCTGACAGAATCCACCACATCAGTTTGTTTATAATCAGAAATGTGTTATGAAATGTTTACAAAAATCATGACCTTATGCTTGGTGTGCTGTTTGGAATGATAGCTAATCCTTTGTCAGACCTGTAACGTCAAATCAACCCATTTTTTCTGGGTATCAGATGCTGTGCTTATATGAAAGGCTTTTTCTGTCTCAAAGCTGCTTTGATTACATTGCTTAAATCAGAGCACTGAGGTGTTGGTGAGTCACTTGAACTCCCTGGAGCATCCAATGATGGTAGCTAGCCAGGATGGACGTTCAGGTGTTATCGCGATCGTCTTGTGAGACTGCACATTACTAAACAAGCACATTGTTTTCTTGTCAGTGACTTTTCTCCTAGGTAGCTGCTCTTTGCTTCATTTGACTAAAGTCATTTTAAATTCTGCTTCATGGTTTGCAGGGGAGCAGAGAGCAACCATGTATCTTAAGCACGGCTCTCTGAACTTTTTATGGTGTTTGTAAGAAAAGAGCAGTATGCCCCCCGAGGAGAATTGATATCTAATTTGCCACTTCTTTCTTTCTTTCGTTCAGAATCATTTCATCTTCCCCTGCATGCTTTCATGCACGTATTTTCCACTTACACGGCAGTTACATGGGCACAGCTCTGTGCCTACGAATATAACAATATCTAAACGATCTCGGGGATTGTCACCAGTATCACTGTAGATGCCAGGCGCATGTGTTACCTCAGAGAAAGGAGGTTATAGAATCTGCAGTTTCTATTCTTTTGCCTAAATGCTTAATATCAAGTAGACTTTTATTTCCATCTTTAATCCAAAAGTATTTATTGAGTTCATACAAGGGTAGAGTACGAAAGTAGAATGTAAAATTAATTCAAGGAAAGAGCATATTCTACAGAAGTTGAAATGATCCCTTCTCCCGTTGGGGAGAAAAAATATTTTCTTAAATAATAACTACAGATGATGGCTGTTTCCTGAATTAAGGAATGATGGCATTGTGGGATTCCATTTACAAGAGAATCCAGTTCACAAAATAAATGGGAGCAAAGGTCAGAGTAAGACTCATTTAGGAGAGAACATTTTACATCGTGCTTTCAGTGTAAGAAAAATATTTTTAAAAACTTGGGCTATAGTACCTCCTTTAATTTTATTCGTTATGCCCATTAATCTGTTGTGAACTTTCATAACAAAATACCTTAGATTATGTGACTTAAACCATATAAATTTATTTTCTTGGAGTAGTATAGGCTGGACACCCAGGGTCCGAGTGTTAGTGTGATGTGCTTCTGGCCGGGGGGCTTCTTCCTGGCCCGCTTCTAGCTTGTGCTCATGTGACCTTCACTCGGGCCATGAACCTGGAAAGGGCGGGAACTCCTACCTCTTTTCCTCTTCATGTAAGGTCTCTAACCCTACTGGGGAGGCCTTGATTAGCTCATTTAACTTTCATTTTTTAGGTCAAGGCCATTATCAGCCTACTGTCACAAAGGTTAAGGCTTCAAAATATCAATTTTGGAAGGATGTTATTCAGTCCATACAACTCCTGAGGGGTCTGTTCCGTGAATGGCATCAGTGTAGTGAGACGGTCTTAAACGGTACTGGCATCTGGGTGACGCACAGGTGTGAATCTCTCACAGGCCTTCTGCTGCCTTCCGCTTTATCCAGGACAGACCAGAGTGTCAGTTTGGAGCACAATCACACAAAACAGTGTTGGAGCAAAAGCTAACTCAAGCTCAAAATAACATCATCACCAACAACAATAGAGCCCCGAATAACGGGAAAAGTCTCCATTTGAAGTTTGCTTCAGAATTGATGCTCCAGGGCTGAGTAAATGGGATAACATTTCACATATGCACTGAAATCATCTATATTCCCTTATTATTCGGTGCAGATTGCATTAGATCAAACATTTTAATTCATTCAGATTGTCCAATGTTTTTCTGCTTGATTGACCAATTCTGGAAAGATACCTGTTTGCATCTCCCATTGTGGGCAGGGAATTGTCAACTTTTCTCTTATAATTCACTAAATTTTTGTTTTATGTATTTTGAAGCTATGTGTTAAGTGTCCACAAATTTTTATTTCCTAGTGAATTATTAGTTCAATAATTACCTCACTACTCCCTTGATCCTTAATGATTTGGGGGCCATAATTCCATTCACTCTGATGTAGTAATTTTCTTCCTTTTTTAAAATTAAATCATCGTTGTGTACATTGATGCATTTATGGGGTTCAGTGTACTGATTTGATATACAATGTGATACGCTTACATTAAACTGATTAACACATCCATCATGATTTTATCCTTTTCTTAATAGTTTTGACATGTACCCTTGCATCATGCACGTTAGGTGAGGTCCCCCAAAATGCCCTCTCACCTCCTTCCTCCCCTCCCCTCTCTCTCCTCTTCTCTTCTCCTTTCTGGTCTATTTTTCTTGTGTACTCTATTCTTTTATCTTTAATTTCCCTTTTTTAGTTGTACCTCATGAATATAGCATATAGACAGATTTTAAAAAGTTAAACTCATATTCTTTTTTGAGTATTTTCTTCTGTTCACATTTATTGTTATTACTCGTCTAATTTATTTTTATTATATAATATAGAATACTATATACTTCGTAATTTTTTCCTCTTTTCACAAACCATATTTATCAACTTTTTAGAAATTCCTTTTTTCTCTCTACTAACTTGGAAGATACACATTTTTTATTTCTATTCTTTAATGATTTCCATCAAATGTTTATTTTGATAATTCCCTCAGTAGCAAGGTCTATCATTAATCAACAACTATAGCTGTGGTTTGGTTCTCCCAACCATTTACAGACTTTAGAATCGTTTAACCACCAAAACACCCTCTCATTTTACATAATTTTATTTTCTAGTATTTTAGAAATTTGCAATTGTTGTGTTATGTATATTTATTTAGATATATTTTATGTGTACCTGCTTATGTATCTGCACTCTTGTTCACTCTTCTTTCTTGCATCTGATTCCATTAATTACTTTTTCCTAAAATAAATTAGGAGTTCCTCCCATCATATTCTCTTAATAATAAATACTCAGCCCTTTTAATCCTTAGAAATACTGTATTTGCTCCTTACTGTTGAATAAGAAACTGACTATATTAAAGTTTATATTGAATTAATTTCTCACAGATCTTTGAAAATTTATCATTCGATTATTTTCTGAGTGCTTTTCATGCTACTGAAGAGATTGTCAGATAAATTATAATTCCTTTATAGATCATTGTCTTTTCTCTCTGATTACTTGTAAATCTTCTTTGACTTTGATATTCTACAGTTACACATGATCTGTCTAGGTGTAGTAACTCTGACCTGAGTTTTCCAGACACAATGATTCATTTCATTCATCAATTTCAGGAAACTTTTACCATTGTTTCTTCAAAATATTTTTATTCCTTTCTTTATTCTCTTTTCTTGGAATTCATATTAGAAATATAACTATTCATTCTGCCTTCCATGTACCTAATTAAAAAAATTTAAATAAAAAATTTTTACTACTTTTCACCTGTGAAGTTTAAAAAATACTTTAATTTTCCTTTATGGTTTTAATTTAAATGCATTTATTTCTTGAGAAAAATGTTTCAAATGTAACTTTAGTTTTAATAGTTATTTGTTTTACTCCTATGGACTCTTTGACTACTATTAGGTCATTATTTATATGCTTATTTTTGGCATGTTTCCAACTAATTATAATCTGTTCCCTCAACTGCAAAAGGAAATCATTGTACTTGCTCACTGAATTTCTATGAGTGTTAATTGCCTTACTATTTGAACTGTCCTTGGAGTAGTACTTACCATATAGTAACTCCTAATAAATATTGATTGTTACCATTACCATCCCCAGAAGATTATGGGAGCCTATTCGTGTTTGTTAGTTTGATGAATCTGTGTACCTATCTATATATTTTCTAGTTTTGGATTGCAAGCTTATTTTAAGGAGACTTCATCGGTAGAACATTGGAATACATCTGTCCAAAGCAGTTTTTATATTTGCATCTATTAGCTGCCTTAAGGTTATTACTGGCCTGGGGTATTTTTGCTCATAATTTATCAAAGGAGGTTGGGATTCCCAGAGACAGTATAGTATAAATTTTACCACCAAACTCTAATGAATTACAGACTAATGGACCACTGTAGACATGTTTTTAGGAAGAACAGGTGTGTTTTTTACCTTCTAAAACCCAGGCCAAGACAAAAAGCTTCCCTGGTAACTTCGTATGTTGGTAATTATAACCCATAGAAAGGCCTGGGTTCATGAAATGGCCTCACACCCAACTCTCCACTTCATGTGGGCCTAAGCCTTAATCATTAAGCACATGTGGCTACAAATGTCCAGTATAACCAAACACACAGTCCAGCAGGACAGCCTGTAGGCAGTGGCCGCATCAATCCAGAGGCTACTGAGAGGTAAGTACTCTTTGGGGTGTATGTCGGGGGGTAGTGAGAATTAAAAGTCTGATGTGCATTTTGGAATGATTGCCACTGTAGCCACCTGGGCATGGAGTGTAAGCCTTGATGATATAAATTAGGAGACTAAAACTATAATCCTGGAAAAAGGTGACGAGGACTTGATCAAGGCAGGAGAGAAGCCGATTGAGAAGAGGATAGAACAACTACAGACTTTAAACTAAGAGAACACTCAGGATGTGCTAAAAATTTGGAGAACAATGATAAGAGATCAAAACAATGAATAAGAAAATGTGGACTATAGAGAAAAGGACCTGGAGAATTTTGATATTTTAAGAAAGATCAGGGTAAGAGGATCCAGCCACGAAGACTGAGACTGTCAAACGCCAGGAGGAAAACCAGGAAAGGACGTGTTTTGAGCTTCTTTTCATAAACTGTTGAAGCATTACGGGTGAATTATGACTCGTACTGACCATCCATTTGGCTAAGCGTGGCCTGATTTAGATACTAGAGCAAGTTCAGTAACAGGAAGATCCACCACTTGTGCTTTAGATGAGACACACGCAAAGCTGGCCAGGGATGAGAAACTGGAAGTATCTTTTAAAAAAGCTTTTTAAAATGGATCTTTCAGATTTCATTTTTCCTTCTGCCTGACTCATAATCCTTCTGGAATTGAGAAGGTGATAATCTCCTAAAATGTCACTTGAACCTTATGGAATGGGCTCTGCTACCCAGTAAGCACCTTGCTGGATATCTAGTCCATTATAGTGTTGCCGCTTGAGACAGGATGCACAGCTTTTGAATATACGTATTCTGAATGGCTGATCTTTGAGCTCAACCTAGGAAATGGTCTCAAAAGAAGTTTGTTTGTTCATGTCTGAGTGTGTATGTTTGTTTTAATTGACCCAGCTTAACAAAGGAGTCTGTACATTTTTTTTCTTCTTCTAGACCTTTGAAGAGTGGAAATGTTTTCTCTCTTGGAAAATTGTTCCTGATAACTGTTCTTGATAGCTATTTTTCTAGGCATTTTGTTGTATTTTGAGAAGTGGGGAAAGGGATATTACTGTAGTTTTTTAAACTTAAGTCTAGATCCTTTGGTAGCAACACCAAATTGCCCAGAAAAAGAACATCATTGAACTTTACATCGTATAATTTTTTAACCAAACTGAATTAAATGAATGCATAACAATCAAGAGACGTTTCGGACCTGCAGACTAACACATACAGACAACAGACCAGCATGTACAGCAAGACGCCAGGTATTTATCTGCAGTGAAAGCATGTCTGTCCAATGGATGAGAGATTCGTGCCTTTTCATTGTGTTTTTTCTTTCTAAGCAAATTTCATGGGAAGTCAGATTATCAGAAGGATGCCTAGCAAGGTTGTGATCAAAATTAGAAATCTGTTTACATTATTTAATTGCATAAGCTTTTGAGAAGTTATCTGTCTTCATCCTTAGGATACACCCTGTGTCTGATGAAGTACTTGTGATGGCTTATCAGGTACCCACTCCTCTAGTTTTGTGTTTCCCAAGCTGATTAACCCACCTTTTAAGTGGGTTTTTAAAACTTTATATTCAATGTATTATATACATTTAAGTTTTATTTTTCTCATGAGAATGCAAGCTCCATGGATATCAGGAACAGGGATCAGCAAATCGTTTCTATTAAGGGCCTCTTAGGAAATATAGATTCTGCCCTTGTGCAAAAGCAGCAGAAGACAATTTGTAAATGTATTGGCATAAGTGTGTCCCAATAAAGCTTTATTTACAAAAGCATATGGTGCTCCAGATTTTTACAACCTCTGCTCTAGAATGTGTCTGGTATATAACAGGAATTTTTTAAAAATGTGGAATAAATGAAATGAACTGGGGTATTATTGTCCTTACCATTACCATCATTATCATCACTGACTATAAATGTCCAGGATTTATGAAGTAAGTAATTTTGGCACTAAGTGTTCTAAGTATTTTCTCATTTAATTTATTACACCAATCCTATAAAGTGTATCAGTGTATATATATGTATGTATATATACATATATAATAACTTAAGTTTTATAGAGCAGTTTTAGGTTTATAGCAAAATTAGGAAAAGGTAAAAAGATATCCCATGGTCCGTGTATATGCATATTCTCCCCCATAATCAACATACCCTGCCACAGTGTTACAGTATTTGTAACAGTTAAAGAACCTGCCATGACACGTCATTGTGGAACAAAGTCCACAGTTTTCATTGGGTTATTACTTAATATTTGTTCAGGCTATGAAGAACAAAATCCCCACTAACACTGCACAGATGCTTGCATCTGTAAGAAGGTGATATTTTTTAGTGTCTCTGGTGTATAAAGTAGGCGAGCTATTCTGCGGAGCAGCTCCCTGATTATCTGGTATCTCAGTTCTTTCTGTGTTGGCATTTCACCATTCCCATTTCAAGCCCCACAACGGCCGCTCACCACCCCCATCATCACCTCTGATTCCAGCCGGTGGGAAGAAGGAAAGGTGAAGAGGTTCTCCTTCTCCCTTTATAGAGACCTCTTGACATTGAAAATGCCTTTTCTGCTTAACATCATTTGCTAGAATGAGATTAAGCAGGTAAACCTGCAGTTGAAATTGCATAATGTTGCATTATGTTAAGAAACCATGTGCTTAATTAAAAATTAAGGAATTAATCTTAAGAAGATGGATATGAGCAAATAATGGTAGTTAATGAATAATTTCTGCCACATTTGGACTTCATTATTTCCATTTTCTGGAAATACAAGCTTAGAAAGTTTATGTAACTTGCCCAGGTAAAGTGTTGGAGAAGCAGAGATTCTTTGTGAACAAACCTGGCCTCTCTCTGCCCACTCTAATTGTCATCCTGCACTAGAAGCTGCTTTCTCATAGGAAGACTTGACCTTCCCTGGTCTATTATGGATTGTTGTTTTAGACTTGTTTTCCATTGGAAACCTCATTTCTTTTCAAGTGTTTTAATATCCCTTTACCTTAAGAACTAGGTGTAAATGTTCATAAGTTATCTGAATCAAAGCATTTGGTTTGATATAATTTACTCACAAAGGTATAATATACTGTGGTATAGGGCTGGGCTTGGTGGCTCATGCCTGTAATCCTAGCACTCTGGGAGGCCAAGGTGGTGTATTACCTGAGCTCAGGAGTTCTAGACCAGTCTGAGCAAGAGCAAGACCCCATCTCTACTAAAAATAGAAAAACTAGCTGGGCATGCTGGCAGGTGCCTGTAGTCCCAGCTACTTACTGTGGAGGCTGAGGCAAGGGGATCACTTGAGCCCAGAAATTTGAGGTTTCTTTTGTTTGTTTGTTTGTTTTTTAGAGTCTCATTTTGTCACCCTTGGTAGAGTGCTGTAGTGTCATAGCTCACAGCAACCTCCAGCTTTTGGTCTTAGGTGATTGATTCTCTTGCCTCAGCCTGCTGAGTAGTTGCGACTCCAGGTGCCTGCCCCAACGCCCGGCTATTTTTTTGTTGCAGTTTGGCCGGGGCCAGGTTCAAACTCACCACCCTCAGTATATGGGGCTGCGCCCTACCCACTGAGCCACAGGCACCGCCCAGATTTGAGGTTTCTGTGAGCTATGATGGCACCATGGCATGGTATCCAGGGTGACAGAGTGAGACTCTGTCACACACATGCACATACAAATGCAATGGCCCATTTCTAAAGGGCACTGTGAATGTGTCTACAGAAGACAGGACACAGGCTGATGGAACCCAGAACATAGTTACAGTACCTTGGGGACGTGGTGCCAACCGTGTCACAACAGTCATGTCTACAGCAATCAAGTAGACAAAAGTTCTGGGGTAAATATTCTCTATTTAGAAGAAATTCACTAAATAATTGAGGCAATAAGATGACATAATTTTATTATTAATTGTGATGAGAGAGAAGTTATATGTAGTATTTCTCACTTTTAAAATCATAAGAAATTCAAATTGCTCTGTCGAATTCTTAAATTTATGTCTTCAGCATATACCAAGAATCTGAAGATTTTTACAAAGGATGCTAATAACTAATTTTTAATCTTGTCTGATTTTTGTGTAGCTCTTAAAAGTAGAATATTAAAGCAAATGACCTCTTAGCCAGTTTAAAATTGTATTTAATGTGTAGTTTTGTTCATTTCCAATTAATTTGAAGCTGAGATGGTGTCACATATACAACATATATCAATTTCTGGCAAAAGCTTACCATTTTATAACTTAAAATGCCATATGGAGTTGTTTCTATGTAAACAGCAGTAGAGACCTATGAAAAATCATTAGTCCAGAACCACGGTCTCTTTCATTTATGAGGATAGCAGTTAAACAGGCTGCCCCAAAGCTTCCTGAAACTACAAAGGTATACCTATGATTACATACATTTTGCACACATACATTCTCAATTATCAAAATTCAATTGAAGCAAGTGATGCTGAATTAGTTCTGAAAACGGAATTCAACCCTTGTTTTAGAATTTTATTTTAATATTTCTAAAATGAGCAATGTGAAGGCAGGAACACTTTCTTATGTATGTTTAAATCCTAAGTATGGAGTGTACAGCTGGGATCATGGATGTCGCAGAGTAAATGATATTTGCTTGAGTGAATGAAATGAAAAAGAAAATTTCCTACCTAGTATAAAACAATATGTATAAAATACAGTGCTTGTATTTCTTGCAAGTACCTACTAAGACCATTTTCTAAAGTAAAATTGCACACGAATTTTATGGACACCCTTCTAATTAAACAAAAGTAAGGATTTGGAAAGACAATATTTTGAAACATTTATTCGGAATTTATGGTTGGCATCAAGTGATAGATTTAAAAGGTTACTTTTAATATCAAAGATATAGATCCTTAGATCAGTTTTCTTGATATCATACAAATGTCTTATATTTTTAGAAATATTTATGGGTTTAATTCCTCTGTCATCACCCACAGTGACTTTCGCTGGCATGTAGATTTAATTGGAAATTGCCTGCACTGTGAAATTTTGAAGACCATTTCAACCGAAGAACTGTTTCCCTCTGATTAAGCCACATTGTGTTTTCCTGCTGCTCATGAAGTCTCCTGCCCTCAGCCCTGTTTCATTTCACCTCTCGGTCAAAGAACTGCATCATTTCCCAGTGAGAAGAGTACATTAAAAAGCACAATAATAATAATAATAAATGGTAATCAAAAAACTGCATGTGTCTTTCTGATTGTGCCAGTGTTGTGGTATTCAATTATGCAATTTTCATTGGCATATTAATCATCTTTTCAACAAACAAGCCGGCTTTAATTAAAGCAAACCATGGATAAAGACATGTTGCCGGATCATCATTCCGTTTATCACAGAGCACAGGCTGCCCGTTAAGTAAATTCCGGCCTGTGAGAGGAATTTCAATGTTGGCCTCATTTTTTTTGTTGTTGTTGTTGTTGTTGGAGTTTGAATGCAACTCATCTAACAATAATAACGACAAATTTCCGACTTCACAAGAGATAGATGAATTTGTCTGTAATTAATGGTGAAGAAAGAAAGAAGGGCTGTGTGCTTCATAGGTGGAATTGGGCTATTAAGATCCAAATAATTTTTGAGGATTTTTCATTTTTTCCCCTTAACTCTCAGTGCTAGAAGAACGTGATAGAATAGTGAAGTTGTTTCCTTGCAAAAAAAATTCTTCGGTAAAGAGTGAGTGGTTATAGTTTATATGCAAAAGTCAGTGTTTTTGTAAAAAGAATGCATTATGTTATATAATATTTAAACATATGGAACTTAGATCCTTTAATTTTAATCAAAATAAAATATTTGCTGGAATGACAATGCAACACATTACACTTTCTCTATTCTAAGCTCTACTGCAAATGTCCTTCAACTCCTCAATTTTAGAGTCTTTCTTAGTCCTCCTTTATAAAGAGTTATTATAGTAGCCTCAGTTCTTCAAAGCCTCCAAACACCAACAATAACATTCTCAAAGGGATAAATCAATGTAACAAACTGCGTTAAAACAAAGAAAATCAAGTATGTTTGCTATTTTTCTGTGTATGTATCTGTAAGGTCTGTATTAGATAGTAATTATCATTAATCTTAAAACGCTAGTCTCCACCAATGTGTCCCTTGCTTGTGCTCTTTAAAAATGCACTTTTCACATAGCTGGATGCCAGTTACATGTGTGTTTCTCTAAGCTTACAGATTTTTGACACTATGCACTGAAACTCCACCAAAGGTAATGGCTGCCAAATATCAGATTATCTCCAGTATTGGGAAAAAATAGCACTGAATTTTCTAAACTACGTGTACCTGGAAAGATGATGCTGTTTGTACAAAATGCTTATATATTGTTTCACTTTTTAAAAAGAGAAATATATATTGCTTTTTGGCAAAATGACATAGGAGGGAAAAAAGGCCCTACCCATAAGGGCCAAAATGTATCTATGAAGTATGACAAAGGTAAGAAGTCGTTCATTATCATCAGAGTAAAGACAAATTGTAATATTTTTATTACAGTTTTTATTATTGACTTACAATTTTGTTCGAGGAGGCCATCACATTTATTTCATAGAGTTGTTGAGTTGTAAATATAATAGTACACATAACATTCCTGGCATAAAACAACACTGATTAGCAATGATCATAATTGGATGAAAAACTTCTGTTCTGAAATTAATGAAAATAAATATATATAGGAATTTTTCTCAGTCTTATTTGTTTTATATGTAACCTATATTTTGATGTGAAAAGTAAAATATAATATTTACAAATAGAAGTATTTTCCTATTTTTGCAATAGTTATGGATGCTCAATAGATTTGCTTCCTAATTTTATGTAGTATTTTTTTATTGACTTAGAGTTGATTTGAGACCTCTATAATTTCCCCCTTGGGGAAGCAGCATTTATACTAAAGTAATGTGGTAGGAGTTAAATGTCCTTTAATATGTCTTGCTTTGGAAATGCTATAAATGTAGTTATTTTCTCTTAATGTCTTTTATTGCAAATTAAAAGTTTGTTCTTACAGAATAGGGGTTGGTCTTAAGACTTTCTATTTCTTCTCATATGAGGTTCTGAGCTTCTATTCCTTTCAGCACCCCTCTCCTAAATTTAACTTAGGAGCTGCTTTGTGTATAAAGAAAAATGATTTCTTGGAGGTGCTGATCTGTGCTGGAAATTCTGGCAGTAGGATATGGAAAGTATCAATATCTTCTTGGAAAAGCAGTTACTTAAAGATGACAATTATTTCCAGATTCAACTCTGAAAGAAAGGAGATCATGAACATGTTTTTACATTTTACGTCTTGAGATTTGGATAGTCTTTTTACTTAATACTATACAACGCACACTGCAACCGATTAACAGAAGTCTTTCTTTTGTTCCACGTGTGACATCACCTGATGACATCATGCCAAGGTTGTGACAGACACATTTTCTCACCTTGGTCTCATTTGCACATGGTAGTTTTAGCCCCTTTGGCCCCACTGTGCTATTCCAAACCACAGGTTTGCCTGCAGATCCTTAAGACTACTCCTCTTAGTAGACAGATTTATCAGTAGACAAACATCAGTTCAACTGGACACCAATTTATATCTGGCATTGCCTCTAACTATACTCCTTTGTCTTTCTTTTCCACTTCACCAACTCTTGTAAAAATCATCTGCCTGTGATTTCTGCATATTTTCTCTTAATTACCCCCTTGCTATGGTATCAAACTTCTCAATTTTAGGAATTCTCTTGCCTGCTACATCCAATGACCATTCATTCCTTAATGTACCTGAACTTCAGAACAACCATATCCTTCTTGAAATGATCTTCACATTATTCTAGTGTTCTCCTCTTGCCCATCTACTTGATGGGCAAGAGGCACCAAGTTAGGGACCAACAGCTAAGTTGGTCCCTAACATCCTCTTCTCAGCCTTGGTTTCTACTCACCCTACTCATCTTTCTGGCCAATACCCATAGCCAGGGTGTCACTAGGAGAGTGACTTCCAAATAGGTCACACCTGTACATTGCCACCAAAAAAGTAACCTCTAGTCATCTCAAATGCACGTCTAAAACTGAATGTTGTGACTGTCCTTCCAAGTCTGCTCCTTTTGCATTATACGTTTCAATGAAACCATCACCGTCCATCTATTCCTGGAGCTAAACACTAACATGTCATCCTTGACTCTTGGGTGTCCCTCTTCCCCCGCACTTCTCTCGCTCAGTTCTCTATTGAATCTGTCACTGTCTCTTGTGGTTTTGCTTTCATAAGGGCCACTGTCATTTTTCCTTTGAATTTGCCATACAGCACTCCTCCTCTCCGGCCAGGCCTTCCCACATGCTCTCAGCCTAGAATGTCCTCATAAGCTTTCTTTGTCTTTGACCCTTCACATTGCCTGTTGGAGAAAATATCTTGGTCAGTGTTCCTTAAAATGTGGTTTGTGTACCTGCAACGACATTACCTGGAAAATTCTTAGGCATCAGCTTAGACTTACTGAGTGAATAACTCTGGGGGCATAACCAAGCACACTGTGTTTTAACAAGCACCCGTGGGAATTCTGATGTACACCAAAATTATTAGCTCAGGGCACGAGTCAGCCAAATTTTTTTCTTTTAAGGTCCATATGTTAGATATTTAGTCTATGCAGGCCAAGAAACAAAATAAATGATATTATGTGGGTTATTATACACTAAGAGGACTAGAAAAATGTCTGCAAAATTTATATTGCTGAAATTCAAGATTTTATTGATGGACAATGAAATTTGAATTTGTTATAATAATCACAACTAATGCAATATTATAACTCTACTTTTAAAAGACCATTTAAAAGTGTAGATACCTTTCTCAGCTCATGGCTATACCAAATAGAGGTCCTGGCTCAGATTTGGCTTACTTCTATGGTTTGCTAACTTCTGACCTGCCTACAGCCCTCAGTAGCTCTCACTAGCCTTGTATTTGTCATGGCCTTGAACATCTTGTTTACATTTTAGTCATCTATTTGTGTGCCTCCTTCTTTACCACATCTAAATCACCTTGAGGGCAGTAATTACATTTTATTAAACTATATGTTATCAGCAGAAAGTATAGTGCCGGGCTTGGTAAACATTTGCTCAGTGACTACGGGAAAGAATGAATACATTGGAAAGCACAGGCTGCCGTTTTCTGATGACTCTTCCACTGGTTTATTTGGCACGGTTTTCATGTTTGAAACATTTTCTGTTGTTTTTTTGGATTTTGTCTTCTTGCTTATTTCTGCCTTGTCAATATCCATGTACAGGAATTCATTTGATTCATCTCTTTTCCTCCCTTTATGAACATCTTCACCTGTACTCATGCTAGTCCATACCAGTTGCAACATAGGGAGTGTTTCTTGCGGGTGCCATTTTACAAATTTAACATTTCACGGTTTTGCTCCTTAAGAAGAAAAAGGAATAGATATAGACTCTCTGCCATGCATAGAGTTTCAAATTATAGTGGTTCCTACTCTTAAAAATCTTCTGCCACCAATTATGTTGTTTTGCTGAACTTCTTAGTCACAGCCCTTCTATTTTGATCACACAACTCTATTTGATTAAGTGTTTGTTTTGAAATAATTTTAGGCTTATAGAAAAGTAGCAAAATTAGTACAGATAGTTCCTGTGTACACTTTACCCAGCTTTTTCTAATGTTACCATCATACATTATCATATTAGGATTATCAAAAGCAAGGAATTAACACTGATACTATGCTATTAACTCAACTGCAGACCTTGTTCAGATTTTAGAATTGGTTTTCCATGAATGTCCTTTTTCTCTTCTTAGGTTTCTACCATTCTGCATTATAGTTAGGGTTTTTCGTTGTGGTTGTTTGTTTGTTTTGCTAGTCAAGCATGGTTGTACAATTAGGTTTCATATCTTCTGACTCCAATCTATGACAATTCCTCAGTCTTTTTTTGTCTTTCATGATGCTTTTGGAAATCAGCGCTGAGTTAAGTTGTAAAATGTCTCTATGTTTGGGCTCGTCTAATGTTCTCTCAGGATTAGATTGGTCAGAAATTGCCCCCTTCCCCAAATAATAATAATGATGATGTGTCTTTTTTAGTGTGTTATGTCAGAAATCATACAGTCGTCATTTGTCCGGTGATGTTGATCTCCGTCCCCTGAGTACGGTGGTATCTACAAGCCACACATTGTACTTGAGGTGATCCCACATTATTTGAAATAACTCATACAGCATTCTGGCATGGCAGCTACTCCCGAGTAACACCATGGGTGCTACAGTATGGTGTCAGCAGTTAGCAGAGGGATTTCTTTGGATGAAAATTAAATAAACAGAAGGTGAAATTATGAGAATTTGGTACCATTTCCATTTAATTATCGTTGAAGACCAATGAACCTGAAAAATATTGAAGTGCTGTACCCTTATGTATGAAAGCATATCAAGTTTTGACTTGGGCCCCTTCTTGACCATGTTCTCATTAAAAAAATTCATGTTTTTTCATGTCAAGAATTACTCTTTTTATGCCGTGATTACACAACACTTTGTATTTCTTTTAGGAAGTTTGAGCAAAGAAAGGGGGAAGATTATAAAGGCAGAAGCTTTTATAGAAAGGGCAGTCATTAAGAGCTTTTGGATAGTAGAGCCATGTCTAGGAAATCCAGCTGCAATCTCCAATTGCTGTTTTGCTGTTATTTGTTGGAAGATTGAGAGAATAGTAGTAGCACTTTTGATTTAAAGGTAAATTCAATAAATAAATGGATAATTGAAAATGTTCTTTATCTGCCTATGTATTGAAACAGAATATACATGCAATCTCTATCTTACTGTTACATAATCTGTGATACCACAGTTGCTATATATAAAGATTTTTATTGGAATTTGCATTTGATTCTCTTATTACCAATTTAGACATAAGTTCACTGACCACCTGCAGTGTGGCCAGCGTGGTGCCAGGTGCTCCTGTACTATGGAAGGCAGAAAAGATCTCGTGGAGGTGATTAGGGACATCGGATGCCCAATATACACTTTGCACAATTTTTAGTTTAACAATTATTATTTTGAAGTTTATGTACATAGATGTCTACCTTTTGGCTTGAACCCTAATCCCCATCTTTCATTTTTATATCCCAGGTATCTGCTCTTATCACAGTTAAATCCCCAGAAAACACAGTCACGGTTAGCAGGAGGGAAATGCAGAGGAAAGACTCAGGCAAAGATACAATGCTATGAAAAAAATCACCCCAAGTTTGGAAGCTTGTAAATAGCTCAGTCTGGGCAAAGGTTGAGTGGGAAGATGGGCAGTGGAGCTGGGAGAGGTGCTCAGGGTAATGGATAAGAAGTTTCTTGCCTGCTAGGCAAACAGATTTAAACTTGATCTACAAGCGATGGGAAGCCATTGGGCCCAGTCCACTAATGGCTAATGAACTCGTAGAGAAGGTCCCTAAATTACAATAATAAGAGCATAGCCTCGTTCATAGATCCGTGCAGGCGTTGGGCCATGAGGAACCAGATTGAAAGTGTGGAATAAAAAATGTAATAAAAGAGAGTTTTCCCATTTGTGAGCAAATAGCCAACTCCAGGAAAAATTTAAAACTGTAACATTGGCTTTGGTAGACTCCTGCCCCCTCTTCTCTCCTTCCCTCCTCTGTCTTCTGGGCTCCCTACCCTTAGTCCTTCTCACCTCCCCAGAGACTTGCCTACTACACAGACACCACCCACTTTCTTTTCTCCCATAATTCAGAGAATGTGACTTTGGGGATCTCTGCTGGAGTCTAGGAAGAAAAAAAAGGGGGAAAGCTAAAGTGACTGTTAGTCACACTCTGAGACTTTATTTACTCTTTTAAAGAGAATACTTGTGGTTCAGGAAAACCTCATAGTTGGTGAGAATTCAAGCTGTGAGTGTCATAGATTGGAGTAAAATATATCTGATAGTAAGGGAGGAGATTCTCTCCCTACTTTCTACAGCTTAAAAAAAAATTTTTTTTGTTTTCCTTTTTGTTATAAAACCCATCCACTCTAAAACCTTAACATTATTGTGAAACACTCACTCTTTGCAACCCTCCCATTCTGTGTTAACTGCACCCTACTCCTTTGAGCCACGGGCGCAGCCCTTAACTGCCATTTTTTAAGCCAAAACTGATTGGTTTTATAGGGACACGGGGGTTTTCACACACCGTAGGTTAAGAGAAAAAAGGAGTTTTTTGTAGGCACACAGATGGAGGTTGATTGAAAGTTTGGATTTGGAAATGTAGGATTTACAATTACAGTATTAGAGACAGAGTCAAGCCTTCTTCAAAGTGATGAGGAAGCAATTCTTACATGGAATTTTTATAAATTGGGTAAAAAAATGTAATCATTTGTCATTCCAAAGTGTATACACATTCCATTAGTGTATACACTAATAATTTTGTATACATTTGGTTTTGCATTTCAGTGTAATAGTTATTATCTCCATTATTGCAGAGAAGAATAAATTTAATCATTTGTCTAAGACCCTTCTACTCAAAAATTTAATTTTCATACTGATATCCACAACTTTTGTTACGCTGTGTTTGTAAGTGTGATAGTTCAGTGATTTCTCCTTTTGTTATCTAATGGACCCAGTAAACCTAGTAATATGAAGCTAATAAATAGCATATTATTTATCCTCCCAAATGGGCTAAATATCAGCCTGAAAAGAATTACTTTTGAAATTATCAATGCTTTCCTTTTTTTAAACATATGATAGGGAAATATCCTACTCAAATTTGAAAATAAACACAGATTGGTTGAATGTCAGTATAAACCAAACAGTTCAGAAATTATTCTAAATAATATGAGTGCCTGGCACTTTTATATTTACAACTAAATGAGGTGTCATTTCTGGCCTGAATCCATTCTGTACGTGATTTATATATATTTTTCAAAACAATAACATTTCTGATGGTTGAAGAATTTTGAAAGCGATTCAAAGTAAGCAACTACACTGAAATTTTTTTTCATAAATGTAGTAAAAAGCAACAGAACTTTAGGGTTTAAGCAGTGATAATATATGAACTATTAGTTAAATATATCACAATGCTATTTATTTGTATAGTATTTAAAAAATAGAATCACAAAACATTGTAACATAAGCCTATATTGTTTTATAAAATTATTTATTTCTTATAATATTCAACAGAAGTGTTTACATTGAAATAAGAATATTTGTTACATGTGTTTCAATTAAAATAGTAGTTGGAATGTCAACTTTAAGAATCCTGATACAAACAAAAGTTAAGATAGATAACTAGTAACTTTAAGAAACTATGGTGGCACCCATAGCACAATGGTTAAGGTGCCAGCCACATGCAGTGAGGGTGACAGGTTGGAACCCGACCTGAGCCAGCTAAATGGCAATGACAACTGCAACAACAAAAATAAATAAAAAATAAAGAAAAAGCTCTAAAGGCCGGTGAAATTGGAAAAAATAAATATTTAACTAAAAATTTTTAAGCCTCAGTTTACTTCTAAAATAGTTTCAAGAAAAAAAGTCAGAAATTTAAGAGAAAATGGTTCACTGATACAAATTAATCAGTCTGGACTTGTAAAGACTATTGTGATATTTATTGTCATTGTAACGGTTTTGATTTGTGGGGCTCAAACTTTTGAGGTCTTCTGTTTCTTTCAGAAGGTGTTATGGTAAGGGCAATATTTTGGTTGTGGAGTTCAAACAATATGAATTTGCTTTTCTCTAAGCATTGTAAAATTTCAGCAATAAAATGACTTACATAAGCTTTATAAAAAAAAACTCTTTCAATTTTCTCAGACTTTTATATAATTTGAATAATAGTCTCTGTAAAAGATTGGTGAAAAGATACATAACATTGGGACATGATTTAAGAAATTGATCCTCTTAGTATTAAATCACACTTAAAATTGATTCATGTAACTAAACATTACATCATAATAAATCCCATCTCTCTTATCTTCTGGAAGCATGTCAGATTTACATATACACATTTCTGAGGATTCTCTCTGAGTCTTTTTAGACGTGAGATTTATAACTACACATTGTTATTATTATGAAAAGTTTTTGATTGATTTAATTCTTCAAACTGCTCTTTTTAAAAATGAATCTATTTCCTGTAGTTTAATCTCCTATTGTGCTGGGTATAAACTGCTTCTGAAAACTTGCACCTAATTTTACACAGATTAAAACTAATCTGAATTTTGCTATCAGTGTTATTGATTTTCAATGTATTCCCTTCAGGAAAGAATCATGGTATTGCTAATTTTGCATTTTATATTTGCTGTTTCTTAACTTTAATTCTAGACACTGTCTTTTTCTTATGTAACGAAATTAGCAATACATTTTAAATTGATTTCTTTTCAGCTTTCTTCTCTATAGCATATTTCATCAGAATGAGCTATATTACAGAGGGTCTTTTTTAAGTTTTCTAACATGTTAAACAGATAAAATAAATACCACAATGTTTTAACTCAAATGGACATCAATATATATACTTTGCTTGCTTGCTGGTTAATCCCTATTTATTCAATTATACATCCATGTTTATTGCATGTGAAGTAAAATATACATTATTACTTACACTAGTAATGTAAAGGATGTCATGAAATAAAAAATTTTTTAAAATTATACATGGGCAGTAAAAATACACAGAAATTAAGTACTAAACTTTACTGAAAGATTGCTCTCTAAAAGAGAGTAAAAATTCAAGGAAGAATAATGTATTGACTTATAAAATCCTAGTGAGGATAAGCTTTGTCTTTTAGCCCTTGGCTTTTTGAACACAAGTTTAATGTATAATGCAGTAAAGTTAATGACACCCATTTTGAAAGCATGGAAAGTGAGGTTAGATTAGAAAGAAAATGAATTTAAAAAATCGATGTAATCGAAATGTGAACTTTGAAGTGATATATGCTAAAGATACAGAGGATTGAAACTGAAGAATTATTAATTAATGTGTGGAAGAACATAGAGAGGGCAGGAAAAAAGTTACCGCTTATGGGTAAAAGTAGTGACTATTCCTAAAAAAGAAAAGAAGAAGAAAAAACGACGATCCTGGTAATTATAGACCAGTCAGCTTAACTTTGATACCAAGGTAGATACTAGAGCAAATCGTCAAACAATCAATTTGCAATCATCTAGAAGAGCAAAAGTTAGTGGGGTAGCACCAACATGGTTTTGTGAAGAGCAAATTGTGCCAGGCCAATTTAATTTCCTTCTATGATAGAGTGACAGGCCATGTAGATAAGGGCAAAGTAATAGATGCAATCTATCCGGACTTCAGCAACGCTTTTGATTCCTCTCCACATGACATTCTCATCAACAAGCAAGGAGATACGGTCTAGACCATACTTTGGTTAGGTGAGTGCACAGTTGTCTGTGGATTCATGCTCCACAGCTGATTATCAGCCACTAGTCATCATCCACGCGGGCCATATCAATTGGCAGATGAGGAGGTTGGTATCTTTAATGAGGCCAGTTATGTGTCCTTTGATGGAGATGGAATTGGATGGGCATAGAGCCATTTTTTGGCTCACTACCAAAAAAGACTGAGCCCAACTTCAGGGAAATACTTAGTCTTCTATCTCGGGAGCACATCTAAAAGGTGACAGTCTGGGGGAATGAGTAACCACCAAAGCTATCAAATTTACTAATTATTATTCAAACATAGTGTTGTTCCAAGGTGTGCAAGTGAAATCGGGTAACTGTATTCTTATTAGGCTCATTGGAATAAATTATATTCCTAGACTATAATTTAGAGATAGCACACTTAAAAGGATGCAACTTGAGGGGGATAGAAGAGGGCTTTTACATTAAGCAGGAAGGAATGTTCGTATATTGCAATCCCGAAATAACTTACTGAAGCACCTTTATCCTGGCCCAGATCGTAGATTCGAGAACATTGCAGTTTTCAGATCAAATCCTGGTGAGAAATAATAAAATTTGTTAACTCTGTAGATAAGAAGAAAGTTCCAAACAATTTTGACATTTTGGGAAAATAGTCTATGGAAAAAACAAGATAAAGGCCATGGGAATGAGACAGATAAAAGTTAGGAAAAAGGCTGGCCTGGCTCTACACGTTGGGAACAGGCTCCAGAGTATCAGTGAGCCATACTTGGATGTCTGTGAGTAGGGTTGTGTGATAATAGCATTAACAAGTTACCAGAGGTGTCCCATGAAAGCTTAGTATGCTCGAATTTATTTGTAGAGTGGAAGCAATAAAAACTAATATTTATTGCCATATGGTTCCAAGATCTGTTTCAGGAAGGTACTGTTTATCCACTATTTAATCTATAATGCCCCATGTAAAGCTATTTGAGGTACACAGTAGAGGAGAGACATATTTTTATTAGATGCCACATAAATCATGACCTAGACAACAATTTGAAGTGATTGAGTGATGAACTTGGTTCCTTGGTTCACAGATAATGAACTTTAAGGCTTACTAATCGCTACAATCTTTATTGGGTTCCCATCCTGTCTTGTGGCACCATTTGAACGTCGCGATTTCATGAATAACATTCCCCCTGCAGATAGGTGGTCGGAGCTGCTCTTCCTTTAAAAATGTTTGTATTCTGTGGATTCTCAAGAAGTAATGAGCAGGCTTTTCTTAGAGATAACTCCCTTAGGATTAAATCCAAGGGAGTGGTTCTTGAACATTTTTCTTCCACAACTCCCTGAGAGTTTCTGCCAAGAACACTGCCCATTTCATCCCTCCTAATTGCCTACAGGAAGACAGAAGAGGATATTATCATCTCGTCTTTATTTAGTCTAGGGAAACACAAGATTGCTCAGAGAATATGGTTGACGGAGAGTTGATAAGCAATAGCAAGAACAGAGGAGAAGTGGAAGTGGTTTGCAGATAGACAGATGCTGCCATTGCTGTTAACAAGTGTGACAAACATTGGATCCACTTCCCTTGCATAATTTGGAACTTCCGAGTGCTTTGTAGAAAAATGACACTTCCTAAGTTTAAGAAACTCTTCAAAGAGAAAGCACAAAAGCGATGGCATCAGAACGTCAACAGCCTTCTTAAATTAAATGTCATTAACCCAGGCGGGCCATCATGCTCTTTGGGTTTTCTTCTGTGTTATATTTTGAGTATCTGGCCTGAGATTAAAACACTCTAATTTAATAGATGTTGACATAACACGCAGAAATAAAGGATTTTGTGAACACACAAAGTTACTGACCTCTGTAGGATCAATGTATGGATTTAGCTCATGACCTGCATTTGGCAGCTTTGCTGTAACACCCCATTGTACTGATTCCTAGTTAGAAACAGAAATTCTTTGTGTTTATGTTAATATGCCTCCTGGAGTCCTGTGATTGTTAGGTTTACTTGGGTTTCTAAGGAAGTGAAAACAAGTTTATTGTATTTCCCATAAATTATTTTGGGAAGAGTGTTTTCCTTTCAGTGCATTAGATAATTCACAATTAAAATTCAAAAAGGAAAACAAATATTATTATTAATAAATGATTACCAGTCATTACTCTGAAGCAAACCTACCTGACTGTGTTCGAAAATCTCAATCTAATCTGTGTATGTGAAGAGCCCCTGGATAGCAAGGCAGGCAGGAAAGTGCACAGGTTTGGAACTACGCAGGCCTGGGTACGAATCTCATCTCCTGAACATTCCTTAAGTTCTCTGAGCGTGGGGTCCTTCAGCTGTAAAATCAAAGTGAGCTATTCTGCAAGATTTAGTGCTGTGAGAATTAAAAGATGTAATATATTCCAGAAAAAGCAAATTTATAATCATCAAAGTGCACAGGCAATAAATTCTTTATAAATAGTGACCAGTAGCAGTAGTAGTAACACTTTGTTACCGTAAAAAATAACAGCAACAGGAAGGTAAAGAACTACAACTTTCGGTCAGGTTGATTTAGGTCTAGAGCAGTTCTCAACCTGTGGGTCACATCCCCTTTTTAAACAATGAAAGTACATTGTGGCATTAGGAAGGTGGAGAACCAGTGATCTAGAGAAACATACACCGTTACCACACAGTTTCTGGAATGTGTCAGCCGTTTAGATTATTTCTTCATGTATTGACCACACAGATAAAAACTCGAGATAATGTTTGTCTTAGAACATATTCAGCTTATTGTGGAAAACAGTCTCAAATAAGCAAATGGATATGAAATCATACTTTTTATTTCTGATGACCATCTAATGAAGACAGTAAAAGAAAAATATAATATTCGGTTTTCACTGTTTCTAGAATAAGCTAAATGCTATATTACCACCCTAAAACCCATGTAAGAGAGATTCAAGTATTTTACTATACCTCAAATATTATTACTACCCTTTAAGAAAATGGCTAAACTAATGATTAATCATAGGTAATCAATGAGATCTATATAGCCAATTTATATACAAGAGGCAATAAAATGTCATGTCATGAATCTGTTTTATGCCTATTGTACAAAGAACTTTTAAAGTTTCAAATTCCAATAATGGTAGAATATGACATAAAATGTATGAAGAATATTTTAGCTCGTGTTTGACAGAAATATTTTATGGAGGAAGAACATATTGTAACTCTTTCTGTAACAATGATTTTTTTTAAAAGCAGGAATAAATCTGTTCCCAAGCATACACAATGAAGAAGCAAGGAAACAGAAAAAAAAAGTGCCTTCCCCAAAGTCAAGTGTAAAGAAGCACTGTAAATATCATGAATAAATGTCACCTCCTCACAGTATTAATAAATGGCAAAATAAAGCATGTCTCTTATCTTTTTTGGCATAATTTAAGATAGTTTATTATTTTGGAGCAGCAAGCAGTGAGCACTTGTTAGATATCATCACTTGGTCACAGATTTGTAAATATATCAATTCTGTGCTGAGAGAAGGATTATCCGGAACATACTCCACTGAAAATAATTACAGACATATTCATAAATGTTCAGAACATGTGAATTTCATCAGGTTTTCCTCTATATTCACATACACAGAGTTTACTATTCAGAGTTTTTTCCCCAAGTGTTTTATAACGTTTGACCCTAAATTTTTCCTATGAGGAGGTAGGAATCTTCTAATTCAGATTACTTTCTAAAAACTAATTGTATTTTAAAAGCTATTCTATATTTTAAATGTGTACATTTTTAGCTCTTGAGCCTCACTCTCAAAGATCCCTTTCTTTGGGAGGACAATATCTTGTTCTATGGCTGTCAGAATGGAAACATGATTGGGGAATATCGTTAAATAAAATTCCATGCATTGTTTTCATCATTTATAGCAATGTTGTCTGTAAAAAATCATTTACTTATTTTTCCATAAATATTGAAACATAGAAATTAAAGAAAATAATAACATATGAATTAGCAGGGTTGAGGTAGATTTCTCAAAGAGGCATAGTAAGAGGTAATTTGGAAAAGGGAGGGAAGGCCACAGATGGATTCATGAGTGTCAGACCAAGGCCAAGTTTAAATTCCATTCAAACAAATGTTTTATTACTATTAATATGATAATTTTCTAATTTTAACCTAAAGATCCTGAATACAGGTATCTAAGAGAAAAACATGTTTCCTGTGTTACTATCCATATCTTAAAACGTGTCTCTGAAATGTTATAAAACACACAAGTCACAGACTATGAGTGGTCTGAGGTTGGGGAGAAAGCCTGTATCTACCATCTAAAAACTCGAGAACTTCATCAGGAGTCTTTTTATTCAAAGGTGAGGAAATTAGTTAGGCATTTTCACATAATGGGCAGGAATATTTAAATTCAGACTTTAAATTTAACCTGTGATTTTGTGCAAGTCATTTAATGCAGCTGAAACGCAATTTATTGATCATAATTTTGTGGCAATATCACCCACCTCAAAGTGTTCCATGTGAAGTTCAAATGTGAAAATACAAGAGACAACACATTGTGAACAGATATTGTGTAGTAGTAGGCAGCCCCACCCACCCCCGGAAGTAGCTTCCATTGGAAAAAAGAGTAATATGTAAGTCCCCAAAAGAATTATCCCCAGTTTCATTCTCAAGTGGTTTGACTGCAGTCCACAAAGATGGCCCACAGCAATAACACAAGTCTTTTTGGTCCTGGGGAAAAAGTCGACTACTGAGTGAGAGGAGAAAACAGAAAGTCGCCCCATCCCTCCATCAGCAGCACGCCAAGCAATCGTACAAACTGAACTTAGAATGGATTCCCGAGAGCAGTTGAGACTGACAAGTAGGTTACACCGATATCAGTCTTTCTGTGGTAGTGAAAATTTAAGGATTTCCTTGGATAGAAAAAAGGGATAAATAAAATTTATTGGAGAAGAAACAGTTCTTTGTCAAGGAAGGAAAGAAGGGGGAGTTTCCAGGCTTCTCAGAGAGCCAAGGAACGAAGAGGTCTTCACTGAAAAGCTGCAGAATTCCAGATGCTTCCAAGAAAATCTTACACCCACCTTCTATTCTAGTTGAACCATTAATCACGTGGCATTTTGAGAGAGTGTCCAGTTTCTCTTGGATAGTACCTCACCATTTATAGCAGCAGCATCCCATCTGATAACGACAGAAGTCCTTTGGCAGCCACTGGAGCACCAGTCCAACCAGTAACACCGTTTCCTGGCCACGTCACTAATTCCTGTTGGAAACTTATCAGCTTCTGTCTCTCGGAGCAGAATCCCGACTGATAACAGAAGAGGCGCATCTGCTGGTAGCCGACCCCTCCCCCAACCTCCCCGGTTTATCAGCTTCGGAACAGTTCATAAATCAGTCTGTGGGATTTGGGGGGTGGGAGGGTGGGGGTGGGGGTGGTTTGGTTTCATCGAAATGTATTTCTCTCTTAACAATTAATGCATTAAGAAGAGCCCTGCGCCAGGGCCGTGAGGAAGTTAGTTAGAGACATCTTGCAGGCGCCGCCTCCCTTGTCAGTGACAAGGTAAGGTAATCCTATACACAGGCTGCTATTGTGAGCTGGGAAGCCGGCCTCCTTCGCTGCCAGAGACCAGATGCACCTCTTCTACCCTAATCTGTAAACGACTTAAAGGAGCCTTATCTCGGGGCTCTTCGGCTTCATTTCATGCTTGATTTACTTTAATTTGTCTGATAGGGCACAAGGATTTGGAGACGGCCCATCTTTCTGCAGAAAACGTTCAGATTTTTTTTTTTTCTCCTGGCATTGTTGTGTTGGGGTTTGGGATTTTTTCTTTTTTGAAAAAAAAATTTTTTTTCTGAAATGTGGAAGAAATCTTGCTCCAGTGCAGCAAGCTGCTGGAGTGTGTTTAGATTTAAGCTACCCCAGCAGAAAAGAGTTTGTGAAGTGGTGTGATTGTGTGATGGGCCCCATTTACATTGAAATCACATTATGCGATATATCAGGTTCCTGAAGGGAGAGGTGCAGTGGAGCGCTGGGCCCACAAGATACTTTGAAAGGCCTATATATAGCAGCAACAATTGATAGGAGATTTTACAGGAGGCTTTATAAATATGTAAATAGGTGTTATCTGATTGGGTTCTGTGGCTACACATCTGTACCTCAAAGGAAGCAGAGCTGTGAGAACTACCAGGAAAACAGTAGTTTGAATTCTAAGTGAGTCTGAGAAATAGAAATGTTTTACAGGTTGACAGCAGGTCAGGGTGGAGGCACTTTGCATACCTTGGAGGGGAAGCTTTCCTGCCTTGGAAGGGAGCCTTTCTCTCTACCCCTTTCCCCGAAAGGGAGACTTCCCACTTGCAGAGTTTCATTTGTTTTATAACAGTGCTCAGATCTGGAGCTGTTGACCTTTCACCCTTCATATTATTCCTTTAACTGTTCATGGGATATGGTGCCAGGAGGAATCCCTCTTACTTTTTTTTTTTTTTTGCATTTAAAAAAAAATGTACTTATAGTGACCCAAGGGAAAGAAAATAAAGTCTTTGGTACATTGATCCCTTGATTAGTTATTTCCTAAATGAAAATGGAAATACTATTAAAGCAGTAATAAAGTTCCATCTTAATAGTTGAGGAGTCAATAAATGGCTCCCATGTGCTTCATTAAGGATCTTAATGAAGCCATTTTGGATGGCGGAACTTTACATTATCCTTTGTTCTCTTCTCCCTTTTTATTATTTTTTTTTAAAGCTAGAAGACATTTAAGGAAGAGAAGTGGTAGGTATGAATTGTTGTACATATTTCCTTATGTTAATATTGTTGCTCCTTGTACAATAAAGTTAATTGTCAATTTTTATGCAGAAGATAAACACAAGGATTTACTTTTTATGTAAGACATACTTAAAATAAAGATAGACATGTTTAATCTGTAACACACTCATGCGGTTAGCAGACAAATCCCCGGCCAATTTATCTTTTCTTGTATTTTATGGTCATCCAGATAAAAGATATATAGATTACAGCGATCTGGGGTGCCTCCTGCACCTGGTCTCAAAGCAGGAACTGAGATTAACAAGTCCTGGTTCAACTCCTACTGGTTAATAGTGAGCTGCTCTTATCTTTCTCTTTCCTTAGCCATAACGGAAGCTAGGATTGGAGTCTTCTGTATTTGAATAGGCGATCCTGGAGACAAGAGCCAAGGGACCTTACTCTCTATATGGATTCTAGGTCTAAAATAGTTTTGAACAATTTACGTTAAGAAATTCAACAAAGACCTGGGCATGGTGGCTCACACCTGCAATCCCAGCAATTTGGGGGGCTGAGGCAGGAGGACCTCTTGGGTCCAGGAGTTGGAGTCCAGTCTGGGCAACAAAATGAGTCTATGTCTCTAGAAAGAGAAAAAAAGAAACAAAAACACAACTTTAAAACTAGGAAACACTACTCGTGCCTGTATTAGTTGGGCTATTTAGGCATACAAAGGCAGGGAGCTAGCATATTATTTTAGTTTCTTAGAAATTTCTTGAATTAGAATCTTATCCTATAGTGATTCACCACAATGAAATGATGAGAAACATTATTCAATTAGGAAATTATTGGATTCACTGTGGTTCCAATATGCAAAAGGTACTTCCTCTCTTTGCTTCCCCTAATTCTCAGTAAGGTCTCTGGGTGAAATGACATAATTTAAGGGGATTGAAATTACTTTCTGACTCTTTGTGGAAACGTAGAAAAACAACTGACAAGAATTTATTGATTATTCAAGTCAACAGTTGTCTGAAACCTTCCTTCCAATGACAGTATAGTAGTCAAGTTATCATTTAGAAAGAACTGGATTATAGGCTCATGTACCAGGGTGCTGGTCATGGGTCAGACTCCCAAAGCCTCAAGAAAGCTCATTCCTTCATGTCTCCCAAGCAGTGTCTCCCAGGATGGTCGATTTGTAAAGTTTCAAAGTATGTTCACTACCCTACAATTTTACCCTTTCTCCAAGATCCATGCACTGGCTTCAGATGCTTGAGTGTCTTTACCTGTCTTCACTGGCTGTGGAGACAAACACGTTTGCTGACAGTGCAGGGTCCCTGATGACACAAGCCTTCCTGGAAGACTCGGGAAGGCTCAGTCCCTGGGCCACCCATCAAATCTGCTCACAGAGTGAGAATGGCCTTCAAAGCTGGCTGCTCATAACCAAACCAGCATGTTGCGAGCTCTCCAGCCCTCTTCTGATACCTGTCACCCCCAACTGCTTCCACTGCTAGCTCCTCTCTGCCAGATGCTGACATTCCCACCTTTCTTTCATTCTCCCTTTTATAGTCAAATCCTCTCCCAGCAAAGATTCCAAAAAACTTGTTCACACTGAGAGGTAAATAACTGATGAAGTATGAGTTACTTTCTCCTTTGGACCTATTTTCATTTTAGCCAATATCAATGAATTACAACAGCGACAAAAACTCCTGTTGCATTGGGGAGGGTGGTATCTGTGTCTCAGTCCTCCATCTATGTGGGGGCTCAGAACCAACCCAAATTATGACAGTGAGTAGCGTGAACCTCTGCTGTATCTTGACTCCAGAGAACTCTGATAAATGGGCAGAGCTATTGAGTTTAGACACATTCTGAACTCTCCACTCTGTTGATGTGATACCAGTCTTCTTTGCATTGTAGTGGATGAATTATTTTAGTAAGAGTTTAGTTCCAAGAAGTCAAATAATCTAATATAAACTAGCAATTTCTTTGAGAGGAAAAACAAATCCCTTCTTTGAAGGTCACAAAATTATATCTTGAACTTTAACTACCTCTGGTACATACTCCTGATTATAGAAATCAATTGTGCAGACCAGTAATCGAAAACCATCATGCAAGTTCTTATCGCACTCAGGAGCAAACTTTGTGCAAAAGAAAACACCACAAATGTATGATCTCAAAATGACTCTAAGATACTGAGAGTTGTATATTTGGCGAAATGATTGTACTGTTATGAAAAAAAATATCATTTACATAGCTTACATGTGAAGAGTATGGGTGTTGACATTAAATGATTATGGGCTGAAATTTTAGCTAGACCTTTATAAAGTGGTTGACCTCATGTCTCAATTTCCTCTTCTATGAAATTAGATTAATAATAGGCACCCCCCCGGCAGATATATTATTAGGATTAAGTGCAGTATTATTTCATAAGATATTAAGCACTAATACCTGACTGGAGAAATAAGTTCATGCACAGTGGATATAGTAGTAATAATGCAAAAAAAAAAAAATCAAGTTTTTCTTTTTGTATTTTATATCACTAGGTATTCATTCAGTGGCTAATTATGTGTTATAAATTTCTTTTTATGCTGTTTTTTAGTGTTCTTTGATTAATCGCAAGAGTCCAGAGTTTTTATTTATGTTAAAGGATGAATGGGTTTAAGAGAGAATTGAAGTAAGAAAAATAAGCCGTTAAAATTGTCAAAGATTTAGTATGCATGATTCACTTTATAAATGTCAGAGGAGTATATTGTTTATTTTTCTGTAAATCAATTGATCCAATAGCCATATCTTTGACGTAAGGTGGTAAAGCCAAAAAAGGGACATATTTTTCATTCTTAAATAGCAGTGGGTCACTTTTACCATAAGAATTTGTAGAGAAGAGGAATTTGGGAGTTCAAGAATTAGTGGAAAATAACCCAGATATCCCATTCCTTGAATCAGGATTCATTTTTCCCCAACTCAATTCCTGACTTTGATTGGAGCTACCTTGATTGGGAGTTTTAACCTTCAAATATAAACTTCTTGAGAAGATATTACTTGGGGATTTTTGTATTAACCCACATAGCATATGCCAAAACACATATATATGTGAGTGTGTGTGCATTTCATAAATTTTATCATTTTTTCATTTTTTAAATATAGGAATAGATTCTGTTGGCCCTGATTAGATCATGGCTTTGTGAATCTTTACAAGGTTACTATTATCCTAGTTCATTTTGTGTGATCAATAATTTATGTTTATATTAAAGAGCTTTCCTAATGAGTGAATCTCAGCAGGCTAGTTACCTGTCGTGTTTGCTTTTGTGGAACAGAGGCTGTACAAAGTCGCCTGTAAATAAGAATGAATCCCTTCGGTAACAGAAGCAAGTGAGGGACATTTGGTAAATTACATTTTTCTTTAGTTTGGACGTAATTTTCTATCCTAGATATTTCTCAAGGCCCTTTATGAATTCCAGCTTCTGTCTTTTTTTATATTTATGGTTTCACTAAAATCCTCAGGTAGCGAAATACCTGCACTCATGAATCATTTGCAGATAATAGTAGTTCAGACGCTCTCTGTCCAAATTGATAATGGATATCTGATCCAAAACGATGCCTATTTTTTAAGGTCTATATAAGGAGTTCATGGAGGAAAAGTACCCTTCTCTCAGATCTCATGTTCATTATCACATCCAATAGTTGGTGTCCTAGATGTAGAAATGTAGAATGAGGTGAACCAGAGGGCTGCTCTGTTGTTGGACTCTCCAGATTACTTTATAAAAAGCACATCTGTTCTGGATAGAATCCCTCTTCACTCTGTGTTATTAGCACTCTTCGAGAAGATGGAGTTTGTTATTTACTTTTTGTCTTTATTTCTGCATTCTTCCTTAAGTATTTGAATACATATTTGAGAAACGATTTCTGAAAAGTTAGATTTTTACTTAAAATCTACGTTACAAAATCTATGTTTTAAAAAGCCATTGGATTTATTTATAATATTTAAACATTTTATATTCCATTTCGTTAAAGTATACATCGACCTATTTGCATTGTTTTCTAAGTATGGAATACATAATTCACTTCCGGGAGTAATCTTGCTTTAATCAAGATTCAATCTATATCTAGATCTCAATCTATAAAGCATATAAGAATTCCATTGGGAACCAGTTAAAATTTCTGGATAATACACACAAAGATTTAAATATTTAAGTTCTAATTTTTTTTAAAATATGAAATCCAAACATATCTTAAAAGAAGACACCATCCAATCTGACAGAGTTTGTTTTTCTTTTTTAGAGATGGGGTCTCACTCTGTTGCCCAGGTGGGAGTACAGTGGAACAATCACAGCTCACTGTAACCTCAAATTCCAAGTAGCTGGGACTACCGGTATGCTAGTGCGCTAAGCAATTTAGTTTTATTTTTTCATCTTTGGCTAAACAGGGTTCTTACTATGTTGCCGAGACTGGTCCTGAACTCCTGTCCTCAACTGAACCTCGTGCTTCGGTCTCCCACAGTGTTAGCATTACAGGCGTGAGCCGCTGTTCCTGGCCTCAGGCAGAGATTTCAAACTGTCAAACTGTGGCTTAGGACTTGTGGATACAGCCTGCATGTGCGTAGTATCCCATGTGCAGCTCCTCCACGAGGCGTCTACAGTGTCTCATGACTCACTAGACCTTGTGGATTCCTTAAACCTGGCCTCAAGCGTGCAGTGCTGTGGTTGTTGGGAAAGGTCTCTCTGTGAACCCTATGTTGCTTTTCCTTACCACAGCACTTGTTGTGTCTGCCTGATGCACACTCTGATCTCACCCCATTTCTGAGCCTCAGATCAAGGGGCACCTTCCCAGGGAAGCCCCCACGCCCTCCTTAAGATGCTCCATTTTTTGTTGTTGTCGTTGTTGTTTTCGAGACAGAGTCTCACTCTGTAGCCCTAGGGTAGAGTGCCCTGGAGACATCACAGCTCACAGCAATCTCCAGTTCTTGGGCTCAAGTGATTCTCTTGCCTCCGCCTCCCAAGTAGCTGGGATTACAGGAGCCCACCACAAGCAACACCCGGCTAGGTTTTCTATTTTTAGTAGAGACGGGTCTTGCTCTTGCTCAGGCTGGTCTCAAACTCGTGAGTTCAAGCGATGTGTCCCTCGCAGAGTGCTGGGATTGCAGGCTGGGCCTGGCCGATGGCTCTCGGTCTTACACGCTTTCTTTCTTCCCGCGGTGCCCTCTTCTTCACAGTGATTGTCACAATTACATTATTGTGTCTGTCTGTGCAGATGTTTGAATTTTGCTTGTCTTTTTCACTAGACATAAGCTCAGCAAGATAGAAACTAATGGCTTTTTTTGTTTGTTTCTGGTTGTACCCACTGAGCTTTACATGGAATCTGCACAGAGTAGGCTCTTAACTTAGTACCATGGGAATAAATGTATTAAGGTCAATCCCCTGCCTTGTTCTCTATTAAAGGCACATAGTATACTAAGGTTATGCATTCAGTCACTGACCTGTTTGTGTGAATGGATGTTTAAAAAACAAAGGATAATAGAGGCATCCTTAGTAACTTGGAAACTTTGAAAGGTCCTGGAAGGTAAGTGCTACAAGGACAGAGGATGTGCATTAGTCAAAATATCCTTACCTTTGTATTACAAGAAAAGTCAGAAAGTTTCTGAAACCACTGAACTGCTAGAGCCACATATTGTTATGTATTTATTTTAAATAGGAAGGTGTGTTGCTAAAGATAAAAAGGTTTAGAAAGGTCAGTTTTTTCTGTTTCTTCATGCAAGAATCGGTTGTGGTGATGGGAAATGCTTGACATTAATGCTGTTTTTCCACCTTCCGTTCAAGAGAACAGGTTAGTGTAAACAGGAGCATGGAGTGGTCATTGTGAGCTGTGTCTGCACCTCGTATAAACTTTCCCATTTGATCAATGACTGACAAGTAGCAAGGAGGAAGAGCAAAAGCCCCAGGGAACATCCATCCACTCATTCAATATCTTAGTTTTTAAACCACTTTTTTGATTTTTTTTTGTATTCAATTCCTAAGTGAAGACCTTTAGCTCCTACTCTGAATTCTTGTATTATGTAGAACCTTTTGTAAAAAATAACCAAGTCAAATATGAATCATGTAGAGAAAGAATTGGGTTACATAACTAAGAATGCCAAAGTATCATGACGCCTTCTTCAAGGGTGCACATCTGGGTCCTTGTTATCTCCTGGCTCAGCTCTACTTTGGGAGTTAGCTTCATTCTTAGATTAGTTGCTCTTTTGGACCACACATGTACACACACACACACACACGTACATGCATGAGCACACACATTCACAGGCACACATGCAAGTACACACAAAGCTAGGGAATACTCTTTCGTAGGAAAGTCTTGACATTAACTTTTTCTTTTGTTTATGAGACAGAGTCTCACTCTATTCCCTTGGCAAGAATCCTGTGGCCTCAACCTATGTCACAAAATACCCAAATTCCTGGGCTCAAGCGATCCTATTGCCTGAGTCCCCAGGGTAGAATGGCTAGGACTACAGACACCAACCACAATGCCTAGATAATTTTTCAGTTTTTTGTAGAGACCTGGTCTCATTCTTACTCAGGCAGGTCTCAAACTCCTGAGCTCAAGAGATCCTCCCTTCTCAGCCTCCCAGAGTGCTGAGATTATAGATGTGAGCCACAGTGTCCAGTCTTGACATTAACTTTGATTGCTCTGGTTTGAATTGCGTGTTCACTTTTTGAACCAATCACTGGGAAGGAGAGAATAGAATTCATAGTCTCCCTCATATGCCAAGTCCCATTATTCCATTGATAATTAATTTTTCTTAAAACACATGGAAATTGCGGTTCACAGAAAGACAGGAACAAATGGAAAAGCAATGTGTGTGCTAGTTGGTCTCCTCTCAAAATAAATTAATTAGTAGGAATGTAAGCAATGGCATAAGTTAAGAATATTTGGGGACAATTATTTGAAAATGATGTTCTTATCTGGATATATTTTTAGATAACCCTGAGTAGTGGTATTTTTTAATTCCTCTATTTTTAATCTTCAAGAAGTTTGGCCTATTAGTTGAAATTAATCATCATTTAGGGAAAATACATTTCTGATGTCTCAAGCTATCCTTAAGGTGGCTATGTACTCAAATATTTATAATGATGAAATAAGTAATTTATAGTACATGGAATAGTGCTGTTGGGCTAATTGTTTCTGTTTTATTTCCTTTGGTAATAATGTCTGCTGCTGCTGTGTGTAATAGGATTATTAAAGCATTGATGGATACGGTAGGGAAAATTTGCAGGAAGATGTGTGTCCAGCACTGTACTAGAGAATTATCTATAATTCTTGACATGAACCTATGAAATAAGCACTAATATTATTCCCACTTGTCACACGTCCCTTCTGACACCACTTGTCAGGGCCCAGGACTGGCCAGGTCTCGGGCGGCTTAACTAGGTTCCGGACGCAGACCGCTAAGTTACCTTACTCAGGTTCAGTTTCTCTTAGGTGCCTGAGGGCTGTCTACTTTAGCGGGAGAGGGAGAGAGAGAGAATCTTAGAGAGAGTAAAGCAGTCTTCTTAGAATAGATAGATCTTAGTCTTTAGCAGAGCTTGGTGATCTTTAGCAGAGAGACTCCGTGCTGGCGTTCTGCAGGCAGGAGAGGAGACAGAGTCAGAGAAAGCGGGTTGTGATAGAATGCGCATGCTCCCGACTGCCCTCTCCTCCAGCCTAATATAAGGCTGATCTCATTCCTCCCAACACCACAGGTGTAGAGACTGCCAATTCACCACTGCTCTCATCTCGCGAGCTCTCATGCTTGTTAGGAGAGCTAAATTCCTCTCTATGCCCTTTCCACCCTGGTGTTCCATTATTGAGCTATACAGGTATTTCTTATAACGCTCACTCCTCCTAGCCATAGGCTATATGGGCTGCAACATCCACTTCCCAGGAAAAGAAACTGAGGCTCCTCGTTAAGTAGGAGGGCAAATCCGAGTTTTTGCTTCTAGGGCTCTTGCTATACCCACACTGTTATTTTCTGTCCACAGAGATAAAAAGAAAAAGAATCTTCTCATTGTCTGAGTGTTTCACTTACGTGTTGACTTTTTTCCTTTTGCTTTTTAAAGTAAGTTCTATGAACCACTCCCTACACTTCAGGACAAAGACCGTGGAGTAGAGGATTTAAGGATATTTCAATATTTAGAACAAACCGAAGAAAGGTATACAACTATTATAATCATTGTCAAGGATAACGATTGTTGAGTTTTAAGTAACAAAATCTTCTGAGACTGTTTGTTTCAGTGAATGAATTATTCAGCAATAGGGCTCCCAATTCAGCAATGTCCAGTATATCAAAGATGTACTATAAATAAGAAAAAAACTTTTTCCCCTTATATTGAGATATAATTAACATAAAAATTATATATGTATTGTACACAGTGTGATGTTTGATATATATACATTATGAAGTGATCATTGTCAAGCTAATTGATGCATTCTCCACCTCACATAGTTACATTTGTGTGTGTGTGTGTGTGTGTGTGTGGTATAAATACTTAAGATCTATAGTCTTATCAAACAACCATTCTTTATACCCTTAATCATTATTTGCCCCTTTAAAAAAAATAGCCAGTTTTTATTCTGTTACCATGAAACACATAATAAAATAATTGGTAAATTTTTTTGCCGGAAAGTTTGGGACCACATTGATGTTAACTCAGTTAATTCAGTCAGAGGTACTCTCATCTCGAATATCATCACTGCCACTGTAAACATCTCCTTTGAAACTACTCAAGGAATTGGACAAGTAAACGTCATCTTTGAAGTGGGGGAGACCACATTGTAACTTATATATTCATGTATTTGTCACCCTTTCCATCTGTGTTTACAAACCGTGCCTGCACACCTGTGAGTCATCAGCGTGTTCATACAGGAGCCTGCACTGCGATTTCCTTGTGCTTGCCGGACCTATTAACATAGATACAATTATACTTCATCTTTTTCGCTCAGAAGGATAGCGACTCGTCTGTCATAGTGCAGTTTATTTATTCAAATGAAAGTTTAATTTCGCTTGTCGATTTCATAAAACGCTTACTCTGTTGATTTTTTCTTCTCAAATGTCCAAACAATTTTGTAGTTTTACACATCTCTCATGCATGAAAAATTGAGAATGTGTGTGTTGATTTGCTGGAAATGAGTCATGCACTGAAATCATGCAGATTCCTTTGTGTTATTACAACTACATAACTGCTTTAAGCAGAGAAGAGAAATAGGAGGAGTTGGCCTGGAAGGAGGTGTTTTCAGTGGCAACAAGCTCTTTGAAGTGTAATTGTTATGAAGGGAAATATGAGAAGCCTGTGGAACAGTGCATGCCTCTGAAAACTGTGTGCTGCTAGACTAGCAAAATAATGCAGCATTCCCTAAATCAGTTTTGATTTCTACATTTTGGAATGCGTACCCTGCTGGGTTGAGATGGCAAAAGACTATAAGATGAAGGAAAGTTATACATTACCTTGTGATATAACTCATGACAACTGTGCAGACATCTAAGGATACTAAAGAAAAATGGTGTGTAAACAAGAAAGTGTTTTGATATTTGTTAGTTAAGGGGAACTTTTCTTTTGGATTTAGAGAAAAGTATAATATGGAGGAAATATAGCTAATATTTATTAAGCAAGAAGTACACACCACATGCCGTTCTAAAAAAAAAATAGCCAATGTAAGTAGATAATTCTCTCAACATCCTCATGGGGTAAGTACACATGTTATCTCCATTTTATCTGTGAAAAACTGGGGCTCAACATGATTCAGTAATTTGTCTACCGTCACATAGCCAGTAAGTAGCCGATGTCAGATTCAAACCCATTTCTGGAGCCCATGTGTTTAAGCTATTATGCTCTGGGATGTAACTGATGTATCAGTAGGAAAAGAATGTATGAAATTTTGTCATAGGATTGTGAGGATTAAATATTTAAAGTAATGCATATAAAATGCTTAAGTCAACACCTGAGAATTAAATATTTAAAGTAATGCATATGAAATGCTTAAGTCAACACCTGGAAACTATTTATAGTTGGATAAATATAGGTTGCTTATATTTACAGCTTTTTGAGTTAAAGGTATAATTTCAAATTACTTGAATAATCATGAGAAATGAAATTGTATGTAGGAAAAGAAAATCTGTGAGTATCCTCCCCCATCCCCCCACCCCAGAGATCCTTATTTTAAATTGTTTAAGAAACTTTTGAATAAACTCTGTTGTGATCCTGGCATCCCATATACTTGTTTACATCCAGTGTCTATTACATAACACAGACTGGAGGTAACACAGCTAATAAATTAGGGAGTTCATGGGATGATGTGGACGTTTTTGAGCTGTAATGAAAATGTAGTTCAGAACTCACACTTCAGTCAGGCAGACACTTGACTGCCTGGGTTGAGCTGCTGAGGTTTCTCACTAATGGGCTTGAGGGTGTTGACATTACTGTGGATGGCCTGGGTTTGCATTTCTTTTTATGTTTTCCTCAGGATTTAAAGCTCGGGAATGTTTAGATGTGAGTTTGTATATTTTGATTAACCTATTATCTTACAGTTACTATAGGTAACTTTATTCCACCTTTTATTGGAATGCTTGCAAGAAAAACAACTTGGTGTTGACCTACAATTCTTTAGTTTCTAACCTCTTTCTCCTTTTTGGGTTAAAACAATTGTTTTTATAATATGAATTCTTTGATAAGCTATTTTGTTAGGAACACAAGTATCCTGTTATTGTAGAAGACTATACCTAAAGGAACAAAAATAAAGAAAATATTCATTGATGAAAGCGATCACAAAGATAGATAAATTGAAGTGGTCAAATGCATACGGTTTGCAGGTCATTGTTTAAAACAAACATTTCAAAGCAAAATAAAAGAAAATTCCCATTTAATAAATAAAAAAGGTAGAAAAATTTGGCTTAAAAGACATTTAAATTTATTTAAAATGCAATGTATATGTGGATCATGACAACGTTTAGTCTGTATTTGCCTATCAGCCTCTTAAGTATTAACACTAGCTCAAATATATAGGCCTATTATTTATTAATATCCATACAGGCCAATTAACATTAATAATGAGATGTGAGGGCGCAGCATGGAAAAAATAGAACCAAATCCTCACTCTGTTGCAAAATCCAAAGATAAACTTTGTAACACTATTCACGAGAAGAAGCGTAATTTAATTCCACCTAATAAAATGACAAATTTTGGGTACACATTCGCACTCATATGAATGGATGACACAATCCCTTTCCTCTGGCAGCACTAATCTAGTTGGAAAGATAGGTGCGTGTGCGGTAGCAGATGGTTTATTGTGACAAGCACAGAAGAACAAAGTGTTCCAGTGATGTGCTGTGGTGGAGATTATTTAAGGGTGGGAAGGATATGGGGATGCTTTTTTTGGAATTGGTGGTTTTTGAGGTGGACTTTGAAGTACAGGGAATTAAAAGGGAGATATTATATGGAGAAAGTGTCCAAGTTTAGGTACAATTTGAGAAAAGATTTATAAACTATTTTAGAGGGGAGTGACCTATGGGGATGACTGGGGCTTTAAAGTGCTGAGATAAGCAGATCATAGAGACCGGAGGATATTGCTGAAGACTTTGAATACCAGCTGGAGTAGTTTGGGAAATTACTGTGCCATTTGCATATATGTTTGAAAATTTGATTTAGTCAAAGCGATCAGGATTCAGGATAGTGGAGTGGACATATGTGTAATTACCTATACTTCCCGCTGTCTCAAATCCGATAACATGGGAGAAGGAGGTGTGTGCACATACACAGGCTGACCCCATCACACATATGTGTATAATGGTTAGAAATTCTGGAAAACGGTGCATCTTAGCAGGGTACTGGCGAAACTTATTAAAGGTAGAGTATTAATGTCTTTATATAGTGATCAAGGAAATGCTATGAAGGATATCTGTAACAGTATGATCAAAATATTTCTGAATGTATATGAATCGTGCCCTGT
>CAUYON010051749.1:0-14882 GCA_963573935.1 Arctocebus calabarensis
GCTCACAGCAACCTCCAACTCCTGGGCTTAGGCGATTCTCTTGCCTCAGCCTCCCAAGTAGCTGGGACTACAGGCACCTAACACAATGCCTGGCTATTTTTTTGTTGCAGTTTGGCCAGGGCTGGGTTTCAACCCGCCACCTTCTGTAATGAGGCTGGTGCCCTACTCACTGAGGCACAGGCCCCGCCATCCAACTTTCATTCATTAATCTTTTCTCTTGGCTATATCTAATCTGTTCATTTTTTACCAGACACTTTGTTTTTCAAATCTAGCAGTTAAGCTTAAGCTTTTAAAATATATTCCATGCCTCTACTTAGCTTTCTGAACCTATGTCATATAGTGATAGTAACCATTTGAATATGTTTGTCTGCTGATTATGTGCCAGTGTGGGGATGGTATCAACTGTGTAATGTATTACCTCATTTTGGGCCATATTTCCCTGACTTTTTGCATTCCTATCTTTGATTAAAAGCCATAAATTATAAAATTTCTGTTCAGCACAGGATATTTTTGCATCCTAATCAATATTCTTGAGCTTTGATCTGGAACATAGTCAGTTATTTGGAAACAGTTTAATACTTTCAGGTCTTTATATTAAAATTTGGTAGGTGGGACCCATGGCTCTGTTCATCTAGGACCAATAATTCTTTTTTTTTTTTTTTTTTTTGAGACAGAGCCTCAAGCTGTCCCCTTGGGTAGGGTGCAACTTCCAACTTCTGGGCTCAAGCGATTCTCCTGCCTCCGCCTCCTAAGTAGCTGGGACTACAGGCGCCCGCCACAATGCCCGGCTATTTTTTGGTTGCAGCCATCATTGTTGTTTGGCAGGCCGGGCCTGAATTCAAACCCGCCAGCTCAGGTGTATGTGGCTGGCACCCTAGCCACTTGAGCCACAGGCGCCGAGCCTAGGACAAATAGTTCTGCACTGTGGAGACAAGAGGATTTTGTGCATTCTACTCAAAGCGATGTGAATCTTAAGGTTTCCAGGGTAGTATACATGAACAGGGACTATCCTCAGGCTTTTGTGTGTGCCAGATAGTATTATTTCTAATCCTTCAAGTGATTTGTTTTACACTTTAGGTCAGTTCCCTTAGTTATGTACACTGATCAGTATTCGTATGCATACGTGAGGTGGCCTTCTGAAGACCTCTGGAGTTTTCTCTCTGTGTAGCTCATTTTTCTTCAGTATTCTACCAGGTAACATCTGTGCATGCACCTTGGTCTCAGTCCCTGAAGTCAGGGATTCTGCTTAATTCTGCCTCCGTTACTTATCCCCAAACTGCAGCCTACAAACTCGTTTAGGCAAGAACCTGATTATTCCGGACAGGAAGTTAAATACAATCTCTATTACTGTTTTAACCAGGAAAGATTTCATATACACATATTTGAAACTATTCTTCTATCTCTTATGATCCTTTAAATTATTATATTCAAGTTTAATTATTTAAGAAAAAAATATTTTATAGAAAGTACTGTACATTGACCTAATACATATAATGTTGGGAGACATCTAGTGTTGATCTTATTCCTAACTGCCTTCTGTTGTCATTTTAAAATCACATGTGTATAATTATCACTGACACATAAATACCACAAATACTCCAGATAAAAGCAAATTTTCAGTTTCTTATTTACTTTGGAGATATTGATACCCAAGGTTTTCTAATTTTTACATGGTTAATATACATGTTAACAGCCAAATACTAATTTTCAATGACACGAGGGCTAATTTTTTAGTATGTTTCAGTTTTCATTTACACAAGAGAAAACACATCAGACAATGCTAAAAATATAATCCCAATCATATTGTGATTGTATCATCTCAGATGAAGTTACTCTCTCTAATGACACATTCACTATCTTAGCATAGAAACTTTATCACTATGCCACTACCAGCTTTAGAAAATTCACCTTCACTCATTAATGGCCTAGACTATCATCAGTATAGCTTTGACAAAGACATGATTTCTTTTACTTTTTTAATTTTAATTTTAACTTTTTTTTTTTTTTTTTTTTGGCTGGGGCTGGGTTTGAACCCACCACCTCCGGCATATGGGGCCGGCACCCTACTCCCGGAGCCACAGGGTCCACCCTTTTACTTTTTTTAATTTATGAGATAGTGGTAAATAGGTATTGGCTCACATAGATTTACTTTCTCAGGTAGAACAACTTACTAATTAATATAATTCATTCTTATGGACATAAACTGCATATTGTATTATAGAGTTTTATATATTTCCAAATACAACTAGTTTGTGTAGTGATTGTAACATATGTATTTCTATCATTTGCATATATTAATTTGTGGGCCCAAATTTGTATTGTAGCTTGTTCTGTTTTCTTCTAGGAATTTGATATCCTTTTAGTCAAATAAACCAAATGCCCTTCTAGATTTTTCCTATGCATACAATGTACAAGTAAAAATTAGAAATTCCATTTGTTCATTCTGGAAAACAACTCAAAGATAAATAGAGAATAAGAATTGTTACTGGCCAGGAAATGAGAGCTTTTTCCAAATATGGCAAGAAGTATTTATATTTCCATTGTTGCTTTAAAGCATTCATAGTTTATGTCAATTAGTACAACTGTCATGTCAGGTTGCTAAATGGTATGAATTGAGTGAAATGTACAGAGGACCGAATGTAGAATTAATTCAGGAAGCCATGCTACTAAGTGTACTGTAGCTATTCAATCTTAACTCCAGCATTACTTTTTTTTATTAGGTCAAACTCAATTACATCTGCAAACTTGTGTGGTCAGTACAACAATATATTTGTTTTTTTCCCTCGGCTTCAACAAATTTAATAAGCCTTGAAGGTTGCTGAGTTTGCGAACTGTAGTAAATGCAAAAATTATAGAGTATACCAAATCCAAAATATTTCTAGAATCAGAAGTAATATGAAGTCTATTTTCCCCCAAATGAGATTGTTTTAACTAAAGAGAAATTTAAAGGTGATTCTGCCTTTACTCTGGCTATATTCTGTTCGTGTACTATGTTTTAATCTGAAGCAAACCCAGACTGCACGTCTACCACCATGATTTGTCTACATGTGAGAAAAGACTAGCAAATAAATGAGTAAATACAATTGGAGGTAAAATATAGGAAGGATAAGGACCTTGGAGAAAAAAAATAAGTAGAAAACTGATAATGACCTGAAGTACATTTTAATAATTTTAAACTGAATGTGATTATCTCTATTTTCTCAAAAAATGCAAATAATCCAAGATACTCAGACTTTTGAGTCCATACACTACAAGTTAGACTGATGAGGGCGTTACTATAACATACGTCATCTTGTAGACACATTACTACATGAGGGTATACATTCTAACCTTCTTAGAGTGAATAAGAGTGAGAGTCCTGAGACACAAAGAGACTTTACTGGGGGCTGTTTCAATCAATGTTGTTTTGTTTTAGCATCATTTTCCACCACAGTATGTGATGTGTTTTAAGGAAATAACTCAGAGTTCTCCAAAAGATATGCATAGACAAATGAGAGATGTTGCTTTTATGTACCTGCACAAGTATGTTCTCATCTCATTCTATAACCCATGCAGTTCAAGATTAGACTATAAATGTTGTATTCCTCATATTACCCCTAACTCATCAACTCATTTTTAATGGAAAGAACACTTTTTCTTTTAAGTTTTTGAAAAAGGGACAAGGAGTGAGCTTGCAGTCAATAGCTTCAATTTGGAGACTCTCTTTATAGCTTCATAATTAATTACAAAGCAAGGATTCTTCTATAAACATACACTCAGACAATGATGCTGAGGAACCTCAGAGGATGAATTGAGACGGTGCAAGACTGTTATGATTAAGCATTTCTTTCTCTAAGGAGCTGTTAGGTTTTTAATGTCATCTTGCGGTTTACTAAAAATGTAAATGCCACTCTGAGTGAGAACAATAGGGAAAATAGTAAGAAAAAATAGAACAAAGATAGGTGCCCCAGTGTACCTAACAACAGATGGCAAGGAAGATGGCCTGCTTCCTCCTAGGGATTTAGGGGCTCAGTGCATAGCATGGGGGTGCCAAGAAGGAAATTAGCACCTCTATTCCACTGTCAGCTAAACACCGTACAAGGCAGATTCTTGTTGGCTCAAAGCTGCAAAAAGCCTAAAACAGCAAGCAAGAAAAAAATATATGTAAGCATATATTGGGAGAAGTTATAATCATAGCAATTCCATTAGTTCCCAGGTAGTCATTTTGTACTTATGCATTTTAGGTAATTTAACCCCTGTCATGTCCACTCTTAAGTTTTACAATTGACAAATTGGTAGCAGAGGTAATTAATGTCCTGGCGTCAAAATTTTAAAAAGAAAGCATGGTGTGTTCAAAGAATAGGGACACCTTAAAAGGTCTATTCCTCCCAACTAATCACTGGGGTAAATGCAAATTCTTTTGAGGGCCCAAGCACTTGAAGGCACATCTACCATTTACTTTAATTCGCATCTTGAAAACACAGATTCAAAAATAAAGCCTGTGTATTAGCATTCTCCAATTCTCCAGAACCAACGGGATGTATGGAAAGAGGAGGAGGACAGAGAGGACAGACATACAAAGGGGATTAGACAGAGGTTTGTTTTAAAGAATTGAATCATGCAATTATAATGGCTGGCAAGTCTGAATTCTGCACGGCAGGCCAACAGGCTGGAGGTCTGGGGAAAAGTTGATGTCGTTTGTCTTCACTACAAAAAAGTTGTCTTGACTCCACAGCAGTGTGGAAGCAGAATTCCTTCTTCCTGGAATTGATTTGAATTTTTACTGAGACCTATTTACCAATTTAAGGGAGTTCTCATGCGAACTGTGTAAATTACACAAGGTAGTGCGTGCACAGGTGCGTCTTACTGGGGGTCAGTGAAGGGCTAGTGGTGTTGGTTCTCACAGCTGGCTGCAACTGGGGTCATCTGCAGAACTTTTATGTGCTGCTAATGCCAGCCCCTTTCCTCCATTCTTATTTAATTTGAAGGCTCCTTAGGTGATTCTCATGTGCACCCAGAATTAGAAATGACTTTTGTAGGGGAAAAAAAACTGGTTAAAAATAATTAGGAGAAATATGTCATCTCCCATATATCAGAGATACAAACTGGAACACTGCTCAAGCTTACAATTTACCATGTAGCATCACATTCCCTTGAGTATTGGTTCAGGGCTACTAGAAGCATTCCTAGATACAGTTAGTAAATCACACAAAAAAAAATCTCTTTTAGACACTGATTTGTTACCTTGTACACACACAGCTTGTCAAAGCACCTTTTAAGTGCAGGTAAAAATAGAACACTGCCAAATCTCTGATAGTCAATGTTATTTCATATTTAGAATAACGTAGAACAAGGAAATTCATATAATAAATCCACAACCTTATATTTTCTGGAGAAAAAAGAACTCACTGCTTTTATGATATCAGTGTCACTGATAGAAGTTTATACGTGCCGACCATGAGACAATTAGTGGTCTGTAGAGTACCTGCCATCTGGGGGTCCTCATTTAATGGGGAGCCAAATAATATTAAAGAATTTACAGAGATGATTATGTGATTTAAAACATATTTAGGTGAACTATATCCATGAATGAAATGACGAAATTCAACTTGAACAAAATACCACATATCAAAACAAAATTCAAACTAGAGTCAGGTAATTAACATAAATTACATTTAGCAATAATTTATCAAATTTCTATGTAAGCCTGATTTCTATGCTAAAATTCCTGAAGGATATAGAAATAACCCATGATTTTAAGGAGCTTACTATTTCACTTAAGGCGGGTGAAATATCATGTGAGGATGGCTACTGAATAACAACAGCTGTTGTTTTTTAAGCATATACTGTGTGGTAGACACTGTTGAAGCCTCTAGAGCTATCAACTCCATTCTCACAAAAACTTGGTAACTACCATTTTGCAGATGGGGAAACAGGTATAAAATTAATTAAAAGGTGCCTGTGGCTCAATGGGCTAAGGCACCAGCCATGTACACCTGAGCTGGTGGGTTCGAATCTAGCCTGGGTCTGCCAAACAACAATGACGGCTACAACCAGAAAATGGCCAGGCGTTGTGGCGGGTGCCTGTAGAACCAGCTACTTGGGAGGCGGAGGCAGGAGACTCACTTGAGCCCAGGAATTGGAGGTTGCTGTGAGCTGTGATGCCACAGCACTCTCTCCAGGGTGACAGACAGCTTGAGGCTCTGTCTCAAAAATAAATATATAAATAAATTAAATTAAGTTAAATTAAATTAATTAAAAATTACCTAATTATATAGTTAATTCTTGGTGGATCTAGAATAAAAATAGAAAATAGGAAAAATTGGAATGGAGACCAATGGCTCAAGAAAAGGGTCACTGAAATGCTGATTTAAAAATCATTCACATATGGCGGCGCACGTGGCTTGGCCCCACATACCGGGGGTGGCAGGTTTGAGCCTGGCCCTGGCCAAAAAACTGAAAAAAAAAAATCATTCACATAAAGATAACCACGGAAGATAGAGGGATGAATTAAAATGAACCAGGAAAGAATATAATAAAGAATAAAATGGTCCCCATTCTCCCCAGACATTCCACTTTCATTCACCTTACTTCTTAAGCATCTCACGCTATAAGCAATCTTCACCAAGTATATCACCCACAAGCAGCAAGTATATTTATAACGCCTGTGTTCCCCACAAGAGACCTAGAGAAAAAATTTCATCTTTTTTTTTTTTCCCCACCTGCACTTTTTCTATTTTTTGCCCGATGAAGGTTACCTTATCTACCCACCGGGAGACTTTTCTAGGCTGTCCTCTCAGAGTCAGCACTATCTGCTGGTGCTTCTAACATTTTCCACATTCCACTCCTGGCTCACTAAAGTTTATTTAGAGTCATATTTTCCTCCCGCAGGGACTGAGTAGACCCTTGACAGAGTTCCTGTCTTACAGATACTTCCCAATTTGTTCGATAAAATAATGATTTTATTACAAAGAAAGTACATAAAATCAGCACACTGTACCCCATACATGCCTTAATGTATACATGATCTATGTATATATGATTTAATTAAAAAAAATTGTAAAAAAGAGGGAAAAAGCTAAACAGGGCAGCACCTGTGGCTCAAAGGAGCAGAGCACCGGCCCCACGTGCTGGAGGTGGTGGGTTCAAACCCAGCCCTGGCCAAAAACTGCAAAAAATAAAAAAAAGGTAAACATATGAAATAAAACAACAATGGGGCAGGGGCAGACTGAGGCTTCTGCACAAACAATTTTGGGCCTGGCAGCAGGATAGGAGCAGAGAAAGTTATTGATCGCTCACTCCTATGGAAAAAAGAAGAAGGAAGAAGGAGGGAAAGAAAAGCATCAATGCTGGAAAGTCTAACATTCTCAGTCTCCACACAAAGTAGCACATCTCCCAACAGTGAGATGTCTAAGGTAAGTATATACTCTACCTGAAATATAAAACCTTTGTAAATACAAGGTGTGATCAAGGTGTAGCTTGATATGAGCAGGGAGAATGACCAATGTGATTAGGTTATTTCCATAGGTCTGGGTCAGGCTGCCTTGGGCTACTATGGGAATGAGGCTGATAAAGACCTTCAGGTGGTTTGTTATTAAGATCTTACTGGTGGACTGTTCCCAGTACCTTGCAGGTGGGCTGTTTTGAGAACAGAGTTAATTAAGACCCTGGGAGCCTTCCAAGATGTTGCTACTTCTCAAAGTTACATGTAAAATCCAGAGGCTATAAAAAATAATAAATAAATAAAAATAAACAGAGGCTGTGCTTTCCATAGTGCCTGTCATCCTTAGGATGGAAACCTGCCCTGCTATACAGGCCATTAAGATAAACCTTTCCATCTTGGCTAAGACTTTACTTTCTCTCTTTCTCTTTAATCATTTCAGCGACTACCTCAAGCCAAAGCATCCCTCTAACGATTTCACTAAGAATGAAAAATTAATAAGTCAGCCAGACCCTCCTTCCATCCACCCAATGGTGGTTTCTTTACTGAGAAATTATTTTTTTCAAACTGTAAATATGAATCTTTTTAATTATCATAAAAATGACGAAAGAAGCAGTTTCTCAAGCACGGGGAAAAATCGATAATCAAATGTGTGTCAACCACTTGATTCTTAAGAATAAGCTTACCAAGAAAACACTAAAATCCATTCCAGAAGGTTCTCAAACTTATAATGCAGGTCAGTCTGCCCAGTGACTTTTAAAGATAACATTAGATTACTAGAGGGAATAGGAAAATGGACTTTGGAATACTATTTCCCAAGCATGATTGAAACTTTGACTGAAATTTTAGTCTGAGTAATAACAGTACTTAAGCTTCCACCTCCTTCCAGGAAAGGTCAATATATCTTTTAATTTTAAGATGTGAACTAGAAACTCAAAAATGAAAATAATGTTGAGGACTATTTCATGCTGTGAAATGTAGGTTATAGAATTTATCTTAATTTTAAAATACATTTCATTTACCTATTAGAATCTAATTAGAGCAAATATTTATTCAAACAGTATAAAGAAGTCATTTTCATAATTTTTTAATTGTTATCCTATACCACAGATTTTATCTAAGTTTTATTTCTTTAATTATTTTATAGGAATTTGTAATAAAACACCTACTTTTAAAAATTTTGGATTTCATTTGAAATTTATAGTGGAAATCAAGCAATAAATGTACTGATATATCAAAAGAGCGTTTTTGCTTGTTCAAATTTAAGCCAAACATTGCAATCTGAACTCTTATCTCAAGCTTTAAAACAAGAAAAAAATCTTAATAATTATTTCTTATTTTCACACACTGTTACTTAATACTAGGGGAATTATAGTTTGGCCTCCACCTTATGATATTAAAATCTTCTTTATGTCCACCAACTTTAAAATGTAAAACATTACCTGTCATAGAAAATCAAAGAAACCAATTACAAATTTAAAAAATTAAACACCTGATAAATTTAAACCAAATTAACTGTTAAGCTGTCATCTTAGAAACTAACGAAAACAGAAACAATAAAAGAAAAACAATAAAATGAAGATGTGGATCTATAGGATCAAAATGCAAAGTTAGAAGAAGGGTGACTTGTAAACACAATCCCAAGGCCAAAGATAGCCTGGAAAGAAAGAAATAATCATAAAAACATCTGCATGGAAAATTTACATTTTTCCTGTTTTTGCCATATTTAGGTACAAAAGTACATTTTATCCTCCTATGCATTAAAATGAAATAATTGTATTTATGATTATTTCCAAAATTTTTTCTAAGAAAATTGTGCAGAAATACGTGTGTATACATATATGCATATATACATGTATTGATATAAGCCACATTTTAAAAAATAAAATTAGAATTTACTTTGGAAATTTAATTTCCATTGCAAGTATGTTAGAATCATCTTCATTATAATTTATATGGGCGTATTTAGGATTTTATATTGCTATTAAATGTTAGTGAGCATTGCTTAATTATGTATAATTATTTACAAGAATGAAATTTAACATATCCTACTTTTCTTGTTAAAATTAATGTGGTGAATTTTATCCTTTTTGAAGTACATATTTTCAAGGTTTCCACTTTTACCTTTGAGTTTGTCTTTTTCTTATTTAATTTGCAAGAAAATATATATTGAGTATTACCTCTTTGTCATATTGTAGCAACTAATATTCCACAAGTTGTTAATTTTCATTTGTTAAAATTTTTGATAATGGTAAAATTAAAATTAAAAATTCTTCTATCCTGCTATCCTATTTCTAGGTATCTATCCAGGAGAACAAAAATCATTTTACCACAGACATTTGCACTACAATGTTTATCACAGCTCAATTCATAATAGCCAAGTCATGGAAGCAACCTACAAGCCCATCAACCCATGAATGGACCAACAAACTGTGGTATGTGTATACCATGGAATACTATTCAGCCATTAAAAAAGGGAGACTTTATATCTTTTAAATTTGCCTGAATGGAGTTATGAAACACATTCTTCTTAGTAAAGTATCACAAGAATGGAAAAATGTATATCCAATGTTCTTCATAATAACATGAAATCAATATATAAACAATTCCATGCTCTTAAGAACCATAAACACTAATATAGGCCTGTTTGCAGGTAGAGGGAAGCGGAGGGGGTAAAGGAGAGCAGGGGGACTTTTGGCAGAAGGAGGGAGGGCATGAGATGGGATTTCACCTAATGTTCACATTTTGAGGGTGTAAGCACTCCCTCTGGGTGAGGGACTCTTCTACAAATGGAACTTTTTCCTGGAAGTGCTTAGTAATTAGGTTATTAACACAGGAATAATGAATATTTTTTAAGAATATACCTTTTTAAAAGATTGAACAATTTAATATTGTAACAGAAGCTGTTGATATTCTTCTCCAGGCCTCCTTGCCCACTGCCCTCTTTGCATTTAGTTGGAGAGATAATTTTTCTCCAAGTTCTTATGTTTTACTTAAATTTTCTCTCCTGTTATCTACAGGGCTGATTATGCTGTTTTGCTAAGATTAAAACAAGCCAAACTAGAAGTTAGATGTGTTCCTGCCACTCGGAAGTGAGATGTGTCTCACAACCAATGTAAGTGGTGAATTGATACCCAATTTTCCCAGCCTCTTCTGACATACTCTGGGGCAGGATACCCTGGGGTTTTTCAGAATGTCCTCATTGAACTTGAATCCCAGCTATGCATAGTGGTAATTTGCTCATTATTGCAACTTTACTCTTTTGCTCTATTCACTGTTACCTTTCTGTCTATTTGTCCTTCTTGAGATTGTCTCTGAAATAAACTATATCCAAGTAGTTTTTGAGTCTATTTTGTGGGGCAACCAATCTAAGGCATATATCAATTAAATCTGCTTATATTCTATTTTTCATATTTCTCTATGTTATTCTGTTTTCTATTTAATCAGGAACATGTTGAAAACAGTGAATTAAGTTATTCTATTATGATTGAATTTTCCCTCCTTTTCTTAACTTCCATTTATATGAGATGTATGTTAGTATTAAGATATTTGGAAGTCTATTTCTCCAGAATTATAGCTGTATTTAGCTCTTGATTATAAAATGGGTACAAGAGCACTGACTAATAAAGTACATAACATGACACATATAAAAAAGAAGAAAATACCTGAAAGAGTTTTTCAACTTAGCGCTATATAATACAATAAGGGTTTATTGACAAATTCCCAAATTTCTTCTATAAAAAGATAATTTTAATGTTCTGCAATGGATAAAATCACCTTGAAAAATGCTTAATCTCAGATGTGTACTGTTATGGGATTTCTCTTTTATATTGGTGACTGCTATTACTGTTAAAAAATTTATCTCCTAGTATCATAATGGAATATCTTAATTATAATGAATAAAATAGAAATAGAAATAAATAGAAACAAAAATTTGAAAAGTCTTGAGTTATAGAAAAGGAGAACAAACTTCCCAACTGGGAGCTGTTTTCATATACAGATAGACTAGACTCTGTGTTAATTCAGGTTGGTAGAATTGTACTGCATATTTTCTGAACATGAAAGAAATGTACTTCTCATCTAACTTTTAAAAAATATACTCCCTTGAAGAAATAAATACGTAAGCTCAAGAGGTGGCAGCATAAATAGGGTAGATTTGAAAAACAAAATACCTCCCCAAACATTTACTCTACTTTCTAACACAAAGAACACAACCTTGTGCAATTTCAGCAATAACAATTTTACCTTGAACAAAAGGTTGGCGTCATGGAACACTGGTGCTCCTATAAAGTGTCTAATGTAGTCATAAAACACTACATGGAAGAAGGACTTTACAGATTAGAACACCTTGAAACAGAGAGTTTGGATATATTTTAAAAATGATCGTAACTAAAACACGTTGAGTCAGTATTCACAAAGAACAGTGTTTTCAGTTCTAACTAAACTCTAATTCCACAGCAAAAATCTTGGACATGTACATTAAAAAAGACCTTCTATCATGCAATATAATTTCTGATTAATAATTCCATGTCCATTTATCTGTTTCCCCCACTACCATTGAGGAAAATTTGATGTGATTTTTTTTCAAAAAAAAAATTCATTTATTGAACACTTTTTTTCAAGTAAAACATTAACAGCTGACTTTTCTTTTAAGGAACAATTGCATAACAGTCTATGCATAACAGCACTATGTATGGATTAGTATGGATTAATCTTAGTATGGATTATCTTATTTATTTTTGACAACCATCTCATATGGTAGATACAATTTTTTTTTTTTTTTTTTTGAGACAGAGCCTCAAGCTTTCACCCTGGATAGAGTGCTGTGGCATCACAGCTCACAGCAACCTCCAATTCCTGGGCTCAAGCGAGTCTCTTGCCTCCACCACCCAAGTAGCTGGGACTACAGGCGCCCGCCACAATGCCCGGCCATTTTTAGGTTGCAGCCATCGTTGTTTGGCGGGCCCAGGCTGGGTTTGAACCCGCCAGCTTAGGTGTATGTGGCAGGCGCCTTAGACCGCTGAGCCACAGGCACCAAGCCGGTAGATATAATTGTTGAACACAAGTAACTAATAACCAAAATGGAGTCTAAGCAAAGATGTTTATAAGTTAAATCACTTTATTGGCCATAAGTGAATGTCTAAGAAAACTTCAGGCTACTTAGGATGAAGACCATGCTATTCACCACCATGCAGTAAGGTCCTCATGGAGGTTAAGGGTAAAATTGGTGAGTGATATCATTTTTCTATATGAAAAATGTTCAAGATCAGATGTGTGGGTATGTTAACTGTGAGATGGGGTACAAATAAATAAATAAATAAATCTTATCAGATAATACAGACAGTATTAGGAACAACCAGACAAAAGAACAAGTCATGTGTCGGGGGGTCAGGGATCTTATTACACTAGCCTAGTATACTACCTTGAATGGAAGAGGACTGACATACTGAGTACAAAGCAGTATATTAACAGTAATAAAAAAATATCTTCATAAACCCCAATCCATATTTTTGGAAGCACTAAGTTCTAAACTTAGCTTCAGGGAAAAAAAAATCAATGCAATTTTAGCAATTTCCTGAAGTGTATGTCTTTGGCAGGATGTTCACATTTTAAATCTTTAGATGTGTTTGCCTAAGTCAGCTAATAGGAAGTTTCAGAGGCAGAAATTTATCCCTATCCTTGACTTTGTATACTCCAGCATGAATTTAGATATAAAATTCTCGAAATATAAGTTATTATAATTTGCTTAATTTAAATCTTATTTCTATAACCTTTTAAAGGAATTTTAAGCATTAAAGCACAAACAATAGAAAGTGCCATACTTTCAATAGGCTGGGAAATATTGGCCCTGGCAATTTTCTACTTCTTAATCTTAGATGTTAGGCCTCCTTCCTTCTCAATCTTAGTTGTTAGGCCTTAGCATACAGAGTTTAATTTCAAGTATGTTTTTAACCACAGAGAATTTTTTTTTTAAGTGAATGAATCACAAAGTGTAATTTTGACCACATTAATAGTCAATACTGATAAATACTTAAAATTATCCTTATAATAAATGCTGAAATATAAACGGGTGCTTAAATATATTTTTTAAAAATCTTATTATTCTTAACTCTTTTCTTACTTTTATAACAGAACTAAAGTCTAACAGCATACACTGTAAATTGTATCTCCAGAATCCTGTCCCCAAATATCCACACGGATTCCTTCTTTGAGTTTCAAGTTTCTACTTCATTGTCACCTTTTCTAAGTGGTCATTCTCAGCCATCTAGGTAAAATTAACATCTCCCCCATAACTACCTTCTAACCTCTTACACACTCAGTTATTTTAAGCAATTATCTCCAACTAATATTATTTAATAAAAGCTGCTATAATATTTATAAGCAAGATCTAAATTTATTAAGGGATCATATTTTTGTGAAGGTCCTGAAAAGCGTCATGATTAGGCATGGTATATATTATCCAAAATATTAACTGGTTGACAATAACTAATCCAAAAATTTTAATTTTAAATGCTCTAAAATCTGAAACGTTTTAAGCACCAACATGATACCTTTGCTGGAAAACTCCACGTGTGACCTCATGTGACAAGTCACAGTCAAAAAGGCAGTCAAAACTTTGTTTCATCAGTAAAAACATTAAAACTTTGTTTTGTCATTAAACACATTGCATAAAATCTCATTCAGGATATGTATATAATATGTAAAAAGAACATAAATCAGTTTTGTGTTTAGACTTATGTCCCATTCCCAATATCTGAGAAAATCCCAAATTAGAAAAACTTCTGGTCCCAGGCACTTTTGATAAGAAATACTTAATCCGTACTGAAATAATTGTGCATGTCAAACAAACACAAGGCAGTAACTTCAAAATTGTCCCTAAACCAACCCTTAGAAAATCAGAATTTCAGTTCTCTGGTGGAAAACAAGAATGGGCACACTTGCAAGCAAGTGCCAGTCACATTACGTCTGAATAGCAGTTATCTCAGGCATAATACTTCACAGTTTTACTGCAGTGTATAGTCATGGTTCAATTGCTTGTTGACTGAAAGTGAGAGCCCTCACCACAATGTTGGTTCTATGAGAAAAAGAAATTTGCTTCATTCACTGTTCACTATCCAGTGCAGTAATAGTAGAGGATCAAAAAGTGCTGAAACATTGGATACTTTTTCTTCCATTCTTGAGATACTTTGCTAAGAAGAATGAAGGCTAAAACCCAATTATAGCACAGGAATACAGGGATAGGGGAAAGGGAGGGAAGGGGTGGGGGGAGGATGGGTAGAGGGAGGGCAATTAGTGGGAACACACCTATGGTGCCTCTTAGCAGGGTACTGGCGAAACTTATTAAAGGTAGAGTGTTAATGTCTTTATATAGTGATCAAGGAAATGCCATGAAGGATATCTGTAACAGTATGATCAAAATATTTCTGAATGTATATGAATCGTGCCCTGTGATTGCACCAAT
>CAUYON010051751.1:0-31685 GCA_963573935.1 Arctocebus calabarensis
ATCAAAGTGGGGTGGGATCAGGGTACGGTCAAGGTGGGGTAGGATCAAGGTGGGGTGGGATCAGGGTAGGATACAGGTGGGGTGGGATCAGGGTAGGATCAAGGTGGGGTGGGATCAAGGTAGGATCAAAGTGGGGTGGGATCAGGGTAGGATCAAGGTGGGTGGGATCAAGGTAGGACCAAGATGGGGTAGGATCAAAGTGGGGTGGGATCAAGGTAGGATCAAAGTGGGGTGGGATCAGGGTAGGATCAAGGTGGGTGGGAAAAAGGTATGAACAAGATGGGGTAGGTTCAAAGTGGGGTGGGATCAAGGTAGGATCATGCTGGGGTAGGATCAAGTTAGGATCATGGTGGGGTAGGATCAAGGTGGGGTGGGATCAGGGTAGGATCAAGGTGGGGTGGGATCAAGGTAGGATCATGCTAGGGTAGGATCAAGGAAGGATCATGGTGGGGTAGGATCAAGTTAGGATCAAGGTGGGGTGGGATCAGGGTAGGATCAAGGTGGGATGGGATCAGGGTAGGATCAAGTTGGGGTGAGATCAAGGTAGGATCATGCTGGCGTGGGATCAAGGTAGGATCATGGTGGGGTAGGATCAAGGTAGTTTCAAGGTGGGGTAGGATCAAGGTGGGGTGAGATCAAGACCCAAGATGGGCTGGTCCCTGGTCCCTTTTCCCCATGGGTGGTGTTTACTGGAGGCAGCACCTTGGTGGTGGGGGGGTAGCTTCCTTTTTCTCCTGGCAGAGCCGGGGATTCGATTCTAACTATTCAATCTTCTTGTCCTACCTCCAGGTGAGTCACATGTATGCCCAAGGTTGAGAGCCACTGCATCCCAGTATTATTTTTTGAACCCCAGTATTACTATTGACTATTTGACCACATCTCCTAAATTCAATATGTTGAACTTATTGGGAGACTTTTTTTTTTTTTTAATAAAGTTGCTTACCAGCATCACCATTATTTCAAGAAAAGACAGTTTTAAAAAAATGACAGAAAAAATGACATTTCCTAAGCGGAACAGGTTTCAAAATGCTTGATAGAGCAGTGCATTAGAACATGCATGAAGGCCCCTCAGATGGTGGAACACTGGGGTCGAATAGGAATTTGGAGGCAAAATATAGAGTGAGAATACTGTAACAAAAGGTATGTTTTTCTTCCATAAAGTGTAAGAAAAAATATAATTTATAGTATATTTCTTCTGAGGGAAAAAAATTTAGAAACAGGTCTGGCAATAAAATGGCCATGTTTAGGTTGATAAATGAAAATCCACTTAAACTTCACTTTTTGCTACCACTCAATTTTTAATCCTTGAATTAAGTTGCACAAAACCCCCAAGAGCAAAAGAAACTTTAGTGCATTTATATGTTCCTTATTTCTTCTCAAATATTTTTAGAAGAAACAAACATCTTTCTGGACTGAGAAAAATTTTTCCCAGAATATAGGAAACTTGAAGCCATCATACCACCTCTAGACCAGTTTGAAAACTAAACATCAAAACAAAGAAAAAAGGAATCCTTATTTTATATTGACTTCTTATCTTGATAGGACTTTAATTTTTCCTACAGAATGAGAGATTTGTTGAACTGAATTCAGCAAATAAATAAAAAGTTATATTTGCCGAATTGGCTTGTCTGAGCTAAGTGTCGAAGTAAAAGCTGTTGGCTAGGTTTTATGAACCAAAACGCCTCCAGAAATTTGGAAAGGCAACTTTAATGTAGAGACCAAGATTACTGTAGGAGTAGAATTAGGCCAAATTTGTGCTATTTGATAAAGGAAATTGTATAGATAAATACCTTCTGGTAGAGATCATTAAGGATGTGGTAAAATCCACATCCAATCTTAATCAGCTGGACCACTTGTCTCAACTAAAACTCCATGTTTTAAGTAATAACACACTGAGGTCTTAGATTAGCACAGATCTTTACTTATACTCATAGGAAACCTAAAAATTATTCATGAACATAGAATGTATCTTAATTTAACATTAATATTATTTCAAACAGATCGTAACCTTAATTTGATATTGCTGCTAAAGGGGATTCAGCAGATTGCATTGTTTCTGCTTTGAACAATGTAATCATTAATAAAATCCTAGTCACTGATATTAAATAGATGCAACTTCAGTGATCTAATTAAGGCTTAAAGCAGAAAATCTTTATTGTGGCATTAAATCAATCCATAGTTTCAAAATTCATTACACTAAGCATTCTAGTAATTAAAGAGCACTTAAATGAAACACATGCAGATAAATTAAAACTGAATTTCAGAAACTGAAGCTTGTAATGGTGTCTTAATAGAGATATACATAATACATTCCATTAAAGGGTGGGCCAGTTGCCATACGAATGCAGAAATTGCTAGTGCCACCTATTGGTCACAAAGGAGAAACTTCGAAAGCTTTTTAATAAAGAGACTAATCAGAAATTTCATTAGAGTAATGGGTTCAGTGACTGCATGAATGTTATTCTTTGGTGTTAAAATTATACTTAAATTATAAGACGTATATTTCCAGTGATTTATAAAAGGACTATTAAAATATATGCTAACTTTAAAAATCAGGAATATTAATTCCTAACCATGATTTTTGAACTTAGTGTTAAACCACACCTCACTTAGTATTTTTGTTGAAACTAGCATGAAGTAAACTTGGATATTTTCAACCAGTGTGGTTGTCATTAAAATGTCCTTGAAAGCTTTTGAAAAATGTATTTCAATGTCATGACCCCACCTCAAACCAATTAGAACAGAATCCTCTGAGGGTTGGAGAGAAGGAGGGGGGCCAGGAGATCTGGTGAGAGGACAGCCATCAGCATTTTTTGGAAGTAGACTACATAATTTTAACATGCGTCCAAGGTTGTGAATCACTTTTTAAAGCTAACAAATTAATTTAGAAGTCTGGTTTCTCGTTAATAAAAACGAGGAGGGGGAAGTGACAAGACAAACATTAAAATCTCTTTTGCCTCTATGACTCAACAGTCTTCACAGAAAAATCACTCACACCACAGCATCCAGCCTACCGTAGTTTCTTCCTTTATAATCCATAGCATAGAAAAATAAATCACCCAAACTAAAAAAAAAAAAAAAATTAACCCATGAAAAATATGAAAATTGTTTTTACAAGGTTATGTAAATTAACCTGGCTTCCTGAAACCTTAAGGATGTTCTTGCAAAGTCGCCATCCAATACTTGATAAAGGCAGTGCACGAGGCAGGCTGATTCCAATTATTCAGTATGTGTCACAGGTGCCAGATTTACAGCCTCGGAGGCTTAAGTCCATTACCCACACAACGATTTACTAATGGAGTTCTGTGGTGCCTCATTCACCCAGGGCTAGACTTTTGATATAAACCATGGTCCCTAGATTCGAAAATCTGACAGCTCCCAAGGGGAAAGGAACTTGACATGTATGTAATGGCACAGAATGCTATATGATGGAGCTTTCAGCATGTAGAGTCATCGATATGGGCCATCTGGAGTTCAGAAAAGATGGCAATCAGTGAGGGTCAGCTTAATCAGGGAAGCCCTAGGAAGAAAGTTAGCAGCCATTAGCATGGAGGTGTTGGGTGAGACTGATTAGCATTTTCAGAGAGAAAGATGAGACTGGCAGAAAAGACAGCCAGGAGTTGAGTGATGGAGTGTATGAAGACAGAGAAAAAGCAGGTAAGGAAAGAGAGGAAATCTTAGTTAAGAATGAAGATGACAAACACCAGGATAGTGCAATGTTACAGAAACAAACAAAGGAAGAACAGTTTTAGAAAGAGTGGCATGCCAGTAATGTCAAATGTAGCTGGAATTCAAGGGGAAATGTGTATAGTACAGAGAATGAAGAAAGAAAAGTCACAGGATAGAATATTGTAGAATCAAATACAATAGTGCTAAAGAGGGCTATGATGCTATTCATTGCTTTTAGATTTTTAAAAAAACCTAAGTCTTAGAGCTATTGTATGATTCTTCCCAGATCAGATAGCTAGCTAATCCTGGCAGAAGTCCCATGTCACCGATGAGCATCAAATAAAGATGTATACATGTGCGTCATATGTATAATAATCATCATCAGTCATTCCTTGAAAAATTTCCTCTACCGGATTCTTATTTATCTTTGTATCCCTTTCATGCTTAAGAGGGAAGCAGGTACTCAACAGATTCCTGACATTAAATGATCAGGAAAAGTCATAAACCTAATTGATGGCCTCAGATCGCTTCCTCTTTGCCAACAGTGCCATTCACTGGAATGACTCCTATCAGTTAGGAAATCGATCAGCTAAGTAACTTCTCTATTATAATCAATATACCCGGCACCAACTACATTTTCATGCATATGTGTTCAATATCATGTTTTATGTTCTACCCCAATTGATTTTTATTTTGAAAAGATAGTAAGCCTGAAATATATTTTGCATTTTGTTACTTATTTTTATTTTTTTCTAAACACTGAGCATTTAACAGGTGTTAAGTCTGCAAGCACGGAGTTACAGGTAAGAGCAAACCAAGATCCCTGCAGCTGAAGAATTCTTAGCCTGGCAGAAGAGACAGACATTTCTGTCTTCCACTCTGAAATTCTGAAGAGTCCATAATTCATCAGAATGCAAGAAATAAGCAGCTATATGAGAATCCAATTTTGTTATCCACCCACAATAATTCTTAGTTATTGCGCTTTTATTTTAAAAAGTTAGTTCCACTAGGAATTGAGTTCCTCCATTAAGTGCCTTTAAAATGTGGTTTGCTAAGTGATTGTTTCAGTCTTGGTAGGACTTTAATTAAGCTATTCTGAAAAAGCAGAGGGAACTGCTAACAATCCTCACTTCAGTGTATTTACCTTCTGCTTTCTTGTATTATAAATTCAGTTCCCAGCTGGGGATTTGACTTCTAATAAAATCTTATTGAAATTTACGTTTCCTCCCCTCTGTCATCAACTCCACCATTTCCCTTGATGGTGGGAATGATGCAGGGAAGAGCATTTTGAAAACAATGTGAAATGTGCTTAAGTGATTTTTAAACAAGGCATTATTTCATGTGTGCTTGAACCTCTCCGGGAGCTGTCAGTGGTAAGAAAGACCTTCCACTATCATCATCTACCCTGTGCCCTGGGTCACAGGGTTGGGGCAGAGACTGGAGTAGCAACTTTTGTGCAATTAGCTGGCAGAGTTTTTTCTTCTCTCTGTTAAAGTGTTGACAGTGTAAAATCTCCTGCCAGAACCAACCTCAGACTGATGCCATATTGAACTTCAGCGACCCCAAAAGATACAAATACTGTGTTGAGCCACTGAGATGAAAGGGATACACAGAGATAACCCAAAAGGAGATAAAGTTGTCTCTGCCATGTACCCGAGTTCCAGGGGTCCTATGTGAAAACTTAAAAGTCCCCAAATAAAAATCATTTTGGTTTCATATTCTCTGTGATGGTGAGACAATCATTACCAGTAACCTGGCTTTGAAGACTAGCTCGCTTTGAAAAATGTCAAAGGCTAACATTTCCAATGCTAGGAAAGTCAGATATTCATAAAGAACAGCTAAGAAAAAGCATGAAAATTCTTAATTACACTGCCAGTGCCCTTGAACCTTTACAATAAAAGGATGTTAAATTGTATTAATGGTGTGTATTGTACTAACGATACGGGTCACCATGTCAACCTGACTTGTTACTACTGTTTTGCTTTTCTTAATTTTCCTATACAGCATTTCCATTGTTGGGGATCAGGAAAATACACCCCCAAATTTGACATTTTGGCATGTTAGGAACTGTGAACTAAAGGAAATTAAAAGGCCTTTGAAACAGCCTCAGAACCAAGGACTTACTGACCTCCGGCTTCTCGGCTAATGGGCAGGTTAGAACTCTCTCCCTGAAGTCTCCTCCTCCGGGCCTGTTCCAGAAGGAACACAATGGTGTCCAGTCCTCTCCCCTGAAATCTCATAAACTCAGGAAAAGTATAGCACACCACAGGAAGGAAGACTGAGAAATGTCACCAACCTAGATAGACTTGGTCACAAGCTATTGTCCTTCTCACAGTACCATTCAGTTTCCAACGAGAATCATTTACAAATTATTATCTGCTTGGGGGCCCATTAAACATCCAAAACTTATTTGCTACACCTCAAAACTGCCTGTTTTCTCTTCTCCCTCTGCCCTGTGGAGAGGGTGCTATTTAAGCTTCAGCCATCTGGCTCTTCTTTGAGTCCCATATTTTGTAGGTCCCAGGCTTATGCACATTAATATATTTGTACATCTTTTCTCCTTTAAATTGTCTATTGTCAGTTTATTTCAGCAGGCTCAAACCTTCAGAAGAGGAGAGAGAAAATTCTCTTCACCCCTCCATTAGATATTATTATTATTATTATTATTAGATATTAGTTAATTTTTATTATCTATATAAAAGAAAGAGTATCTCATCAGCTCTGGAAACTAAACTGCATTGTAAACTCCTGGCAACTTAGACAAGTCCTATGATAACTTTTATGGCTAATCAGATGGGGCAACTTAGGGCCAGTCCACTGGCCCCCTCCTCATGGAATCAGGAACAGGCTTGGCTGCTCCCTGCTTCCGAAAGCTAGTAACAAGGATGAGGTGTAGTCAAAGGAAAATAAAATGACTTGATTCAAAACCTGATCAAGGCTCATAGCTCAAAGAAACCATTCCTAAGTCTTGGCTGAGGGCAGGGGTTTATTAAAGGGAATTTGGTATGAAGGGTGTGCAGAGGTCAGCATGATGACAGCCTTGAATTCTTCCTCTACTTAGTGAATAGGCTGGTGGCATTTCCCAGGTTGTTTACAAATTATCTGAAGCCTTGAGGCAATCTCCTGATGGGGGTCTATCTGGAATTTCTAAACAAGCACAGCTTTTAATAGGGGACTCGTGCAGGGGTGTACCTGCCGGGAAGAAGGAGGGTAAAAGTTAGTATTAGCTTTTTAAGAAATGGACTGGAAAATTTCAGAATGTGGCACTGAAAAACAGGGCACTGGTTAGACTACGGGAAGTCCCTGGGTTGTGAACAAGATAGGTTCTATAAGTTTGTTCTTAAATTGAAGACAGAGAATTTTGTATGAATTTGTATGTGAGTTGGAACAGGCACATTTACCTATTACCTCTGTTGATAAGTGCAAGTTGTAGGTCAGTCAGACGTTTGTGATTCAGGGACTAGCGTTGGCTAGTTGGCCCCCTTAGGTTTTGCTGCTGGCTATAGTGAAATGTCACATAGAAGAGTTCTCTCCTGATGGAGGGCAAGGAGTGAAGCCAGGAAGGCTGATCTCAACTATCTCGAATTACACCCTTGGACAGCTGCCTGCTTTGGCTACTCAAACCCAACCTTCCCCAACTCCCCTCAGAGAGGAAATCAGCTGCAGGGGGCAGGGAGTGCTCTCATTTAACTTCTCAGTAATCAAATAATCTTCATCGGGAAGTCAAAGTTGGTTATAAAGTAGTTGGCAGACAAGCGACACTGTGACGGTAAGGAAAATCACGGTATCTTTAGCTCATGATAAATGTAGCGTCCACAGTGTCTGAGATGAGCAAGAAGTCACACCTGTGAAATGTGTGACGCCTTTCTGAATGAAGTGGTCAGAGAGAAAGGCAAAGGGGAGCGTGGGCAGAGAAGGCTGGCGTGTTGAGCCACGAAGTCAGTCGGGGGTCAGGAGCCTGGCTCCTGGAACAAGCTAGGGCCCAACAGCTTGGACACGTCACGCCCGCCTCCAATTCTAGGCATACGTCTCCTTGTTACTACATAGATACTTGCAGTGAGAGAGGGAGCAAAAGATTTTTGTGTTAATAGATAAGAACATTTCAAATGAATGATAAAACTAATTATTCTTAATTTTCCGGTTTGTTAAATTTTCTTTAGGGTTATGAATAAGTAAAATTACCACAAAATATTTGAGGCAGCTTATAAAACAGCAGAAAATAGAGAGTAAGCCTAGTTGAACATCAAACTAGAATGACATTAGTGAAGATAAGTGGAAATATAACTGTGAACAGACCTTAGGTTATCATTTTTGAAGTTTAAATGAATGAAATTCTCAATTTATGATAATGTTGATTTTAGTGCCTGCCTTCCCCCATCACTCTGAGCCCAGGCAGCTACTTCCCCATGTCATGTCCCAACACAGAACTTTTGAGTTTTTAAAAATCTGGTTCAAAACTTATTGTAGTATAAAATAACAGTAAGAATTTTAAAAGCAACATTCAGAAATATAGCTTTATATTTTTATTGGATATATATGAACATATACACATATTTATATGAGACATAGACTACTTAATGTAAAAAAGAACATTTGTAATACAAGTATATCTACATATGCACATTCATACACATAGACACTAAAAAAACAAGAACTATACAGAAATTCAGGACACTACTTGTGAAGAGTGATTTGCTCTGAGTAATGATGAGGCTTGTAACCTTTTTGGAATGTTTTCTGAGTTTTACAGTGAGTACTTATTGAGAAGAGATAGTACAATATAGGAGTTTAGAGCAGTGGTTCTTAAACTTTCACGTGCAATATAATCACTGGAAAGGCTTGCTTAAAATCAGTTTATTGGACTTAAGACCCTCTCACCAGAATTTCTGGTTCAGTAGGTCTGGAGTAGGGATTAGCTATTTCTAAGTTCCCTATTTCACAAGTTCCCAGGTGATGATGATGTTGATTCTGAAGCCAAACTTTGAGAACCCCTGGTTCAGAGCATAAGTTTTATATTTAAATGTGTTGGTTATATAACTGCAATGGCTTGGATATTTGTCTCTTCCAAACTGTTGGAGTGGCATGGTGGCTGGAGGCTTGAGGTAGTCACCAAGATCATTAAAAAGAGCAAGTAAAGTTTTAGCAAGAAATGAAAGTTTAACACCTCGCACAACAGGCCGGGCCTGTCCTAGTGACTGCAGACTCTACGGAAAGCACAGTTTGGCTATGTACAACTTTGAGGAGCATCAGCTGCTTCATGGATGTCTCCCAGAGTCTTAATTAACTCTGTACTGAAAAAAACCCACTTGCAAGATCTTAATCATCCTCATTCCATAATAGCCTAGGTAATTCTGTTCTAAACCAATCCAAAATTGCCTACCCATACCCGTCATCCACCCTGCTCTAGCTAGCCAACTGCAAACAAAGCCTCAGGTTGATATTTGATCCAGTATTGGAGTTGGGGCCTAGCGGGAGGTGTTTGGGTCTTGTAGGGGGCCTGACTCCCTCATGACTAGATTAATTCTCTTACTCTGGGGTGAGTTCTTGCTCTTAGTTCCCACAACAGCTGGTTATTAAAAAGAGGCTGGCACCTCCCTTACCTTTCTCTCTCACTGTGTGATCTCTGAATTTTCTAGGTCCCCTTGACCTTCTGCTATGGGTGGAAGCCAGCTGAAGCCCTCCTAGATGCCCAATCTTGAACTCTCCCAGACATGAGAATTGTGAATCAACTAAACCTCTTTATAAATTACCCAGTCTTGGGTATTCCCTTATAGCAACACAAATGGGCTAGAAGAATAAACTAATCTCTCTTAGCTTTTAAGTCTTTTTATGTATAATTATTAATAAAATGATAAACTACTTAATTCCAGAGAGATGTTGGGAGATTATTGAAAACAGAGTTTATAAAATCTCTACATGGTACATACATCAAAAGTTATATTTATTAGACAATATAATTAATTATATACCTGGTTAATCAAATAATAATAAATAATTTTTAAAAATCTTCCTGCTAGCAGCCTATAGTTTTTTATTTTACAAAATGTTAAAAAGAAGCAACAATCAAAAAAAATGTACCTTGACTTTGTCATAGTATCTAGAATCTTGAAAAAGTAATTCAATTCAAACCCCCAAACCTAAGTTGATTGTTAAAACCTGAGTTGATTGTTAACTGAATAAACAGAAAATCCCAGATAGCATATAATAATATATCTCCAGCCAAAGTCATTTTGTTCTTTGAAAACGGTCTTAGGAAAATTGATAGAAAATAGATCTCTATTGTCCAAAACATTTACCTCAGTGAGCATTTGCGATGTGGGTGTGTGTGCTAAGATGTTCTCTAGGTGGACATGCACACTGGACTTTAAAGATTCAGCATAGAAAAGAATATGAAGTATATTCTCGATATCTTCTATTTGTCCTTTTGCATTTTAAAGAAGTGGCTACTAGAAAATTTTGCATTACATATGTGGCTCTCATTATTTCTGCCACTGACCTTAAAGTAAAAATAGGATTAGAGATCAAGGTCTCAATCCTAAAAAACACTCTCATGCGTGATTTTTGTTATTGTTGCTTTTTCCTAAAATATATCAATAGATCTCTAAATACCTAATATCAATGTAATTTTATGTATTTTGTATGGCTATTATGCAATTAATTTTTATTTATTATCTAGATGTAGTAATAGCTTTTCAATACAGTCCTATGGTGTTAATGAAAAAGAAAAGTGTCTGTTTTCCCCTGGCACGCCATTCAAATATTCAATATGTTTGTGATTTTATACTTTGGAGACCTTAAATCACTGTTCGAAGATTTAAGCACGTCTACTCCATTCAAAAGTCTTGTGACTGCAGAATACCTATACAGAAGTAATGCCACATACAGAATTTTGTCCGAAGGAAGATTTGTGTTTGGGCATAGGGGAGTTATTGTACTTGAATTTTAATAAGACCTTGAAAAACACTTTTTGAAAGCCCTGTATTTCCACAATGTGGAAAAATAAGGGACCAATTATTAGCTGTGTTTTGGGGGTCAGTTGGGAAATCCGGGTGGGAATCCAGGCTCCACCACTGCTGTTTGTATTCATCTCTAGGCAACTACAGAATAATCCTTGGTTTTCATACCTGTCCACGGGGCTAATAATAGTGCTTATCTTAGAAAGCTGTTGTTAGGATATAGATTACATGATTAACTAATGGGAACTTTTTAGCACAATGCTTTACTGTAGAAAGTCTTCCATAAACCTACCAGTAATTAGGTGTTGCTGGGGTAGATTCCTAAGGGATTGACTTGCAAAGGCTGTGTGGTTGTTTTGTTATTGTGGGTATTGTAAATGTGTCTATTTTTAAGTGCCATCCAAATCACATGACTGTCTACTTTTAAACAAGCTTGGAAACAATGATATATAAGCCAAGCATAATAGCACCTCAGGACTCTGTTAAAATACTACATTCATTGCAGAGAGAGAATTGCACAGCAATGTTTATGACTCAAAAAATGGGGAGAAAAAAAGTTGCTATCTACTTATTTTTTGAAAAGACATGTCTCAAACCTTATAAAACATATTAGCACATTAGTAGGATGGTATTTTAGCTTTTAAGAGTATTTTAGAAGTTTACTGTATGTTATTAACATGCTGACTTACACAGTAGCCTATATATTTTCTAACCCAATTCTATTTGTTTCCTCCTGAACCCTGTCGTGTGCGTCACTGGGCTCACAGAGGCTTCATCATATCCTTGTCGCGTCCTACCCAGCTCTACCACCTCCCTTTGTAACATGGTTATCCTTTCCATTTATTGTTTTGCTTTCACTAAAAAGTGACGGGAGCTCCTTTTAACATTTTGTTACTTTCATCTGTGTTTTCCTCATGGTGATTTTCACCATATTCATGAGTAAATGATAAACTGTTAGTTCCTAAAAGTAGACTAATTAATTTAAAAATCTCACTTCCAGAGATGATAGACAATCCCCTGCCCAAAGCATAGTCCTTCAAGTTTCACTTCCTTGGTTACCCACGTGGAGTTAGTGGTGATGAATACACTGGCAAGTAGAACTAGCTAAAAGAGCTGTAGACTTGTTTCGTTATCTGTGTTCTTGTGAACACAGTTGTCTGTATTTTAAACACAAACTTAAGGAAGAGAAGTAGGATCTAAGGTTTGTCCTAAAATTTGACTTGAGTGTCTTACATCTCTCTGGCTCATCTCTCATTGACTGCAAGATCCCCTAAAATGCCAGCAAAACAACTTTACATAAAGCAAAACTGAGTTTATTGCCTCTCCCTCCCTCAAGAGAATCTTAGTTGCATCTGGGAGGGAAGAGGGCAAAGAAGTGATATTTAAAGGTTTTTGAGATCTGGCTTTAAAGGCAGGTCTTTCAAAGCTAAGGGTTTGCAAGGATGAGGTGAAGTTAATGATACAATAGTTTAGGACTGGTAGATATCTCTAGGAGAGAATTCTCAGACAGCATTTTAAGGTAAACAGTCATTTGATGCTGTGTTTGGAAGTTAAGTGGTAAGGGGTTCATTGAAATGGATTTTCATGAAATGAACAAGGAAGTAAGTTGTACCCTTATGTTTTGGGGTAGGTTTTTCATAATTTCAGCGTCATGTTGCTGAAGACAGTGCAATAGTAAAGTTATGATGTAGATAATAGGTGGTGTGAATGCGGATGATTTGGGTCGTATAATATATGAGCATAGTAAGATGTAGAGCTTGTTAATAGTTTATCCATGGTTTCAGCTTTAACTGAAAATACTCATTGTTTCATTGGCTGAACATCTAAAAAACTTGATATTAAGGATAGGAGTAAAGCAATGGAAGGCAAAAGGGGAATAGGTATTTTGTGAGCATGGTTGTGATGTTGTGAGGGTGTGTAGAAAGATTACCTAAGGTGGTCAGAGGGAGGTCAGGTCATTAGAAGAAGCTGAAGGAAGTAAAGTAGCAAAATCCCTCATAGGGAACAGGTCTTTTGAGGAGAAGGATTTGGCTTCCAACTGGTCAACTTCAGGCTTATCATATGTCTTGCTTTGGCTACTGAAAAATAAGTAGAGATTTTAGTGTCTTTTGTTATTGCAGCAAAACTGCTTTAACTGATATATAGGAGAAGGGCTTTTTAGGCAGTTGAAAGAGGCAGTGCTGGCTCGGCGCCTGTGGCTCAATGGGCTAAGGCGCCAGCCACGTACACCTGAGCTGGCGGGTTCGAATCTGGCCCAAGTCCGTCAAACAACAATGGTGGCTGCAACCAAAAAATGGCCAGGCGTTGTGGCGGGCGCCTGTGGTCCCAGCTACTTGGGAGGTGGAGGCAAGAGACTCACTGGATCCCAGGAATTGGAGGCTGCTGTGGGCTGTGATGCACTCTATCCAGGGGTGACAGCTAGAGGCTCTGTCTCAAAAAAAAAAAGAAAAAGAAAAAGAAAGAGGCAGTGCCGAGGTTCCAGGGAAATAGGAACCCTGGTATGTTAGAGGACTGTCACGGCCAGTAAATGTGAGGCAGAGCAAATGAAGACGAGAGTCTGGAAAAGGAGAGACTGAGAGCTGCTGAGAAGCAGTTCTTTCCCTTCAGTCCAGGTTCCTGGGGTTCCTTTACTGCGACTGTTCTACAGTGAAACATGACCATGTTTTCAGTTCTGGTACCTAAACACCCATCAAAATGCTAATGACTCTTATCTGGTGGTCTTATTTAATTCCCTCATTGCTCTTTCACTTCTATCTATTTGTATGTTTTCCTATTTAGAATATAAGCACCAGGCCAGGGGCCAGTGGCCGTGGATCATGCCTGTAATCTCAGCACTCTGGGAATCCAAAGCAGGTGGATTGCTTGAGCTCAGGAGTTTGAAACCAGCCTGAGCAAGAGCAAGATCTACCCCTGTTTTTATTAAAAATAGAAAATAGCTGGGCATTATGGCAGATGCCTATAGTCCCTGTCACTCAGGAGGCTGAAGTAGGAGGATTGCTTGAACCCAGGAATTTGAGGTCGCTGTGATCTAGGCTGAAGCCATGATAGTCTAGCCTGGGAACAGAGTGAGACTCTGTCTAAAAAAAAAAAAAGAAAGAAAGAAAGAAATGGGAATATACATACCCGAAGGACCAGAGCTATATCTTATCCAGTAAAGCCTGGCATATGAATATTACCATTCAGTTAGTATCGGTTGAGCATCCCTTAAATGAAATGCTTTAGATTAAGATGGATTTCACATGAATCCAATATATAAACAACTACACACCTGCATAAAAGGAAAACACAAGTATAGTCTAGCAAGGGAGGAGGGAGATGAGGGAGAGGGAATGAGGAGGGAGGGTTATTGGTGAGATCTCACCTAATGTGCACAAGGCGAGGATATTCAGCATCCTCCCGTGAAGGGCTCAACTACAACATGAACTTTACCTTAGAAATAAAAATGATGTAACTTAAACATGTGTGTCCTCATATTAATCTGAAATAAGAATAATAAAAAGTGTGAACTCTGCAGTTAGACTAGCCATTTTGAAAGTTTATTTATTGTGTGATCAATCACTGAAGGTCTTTGCATCGCATATATCAAAAGGGCTAAAACGAATTTGTCTGTCTGTCAGTTTGTTTTTGCTGAGCACAGTGGTGTGCACCCATAGTCCCAGCTACTCCAGGGGCAGAGGTGAGAAGCTCACTTGAGCCCAGGAGTTAAATGCCACAATGCCCATGATTGTGCTTGTGAGTAGCTACTGCACTTTATCCTGGGTGATAAATTAAAAGTAGCTACTTTTTAGGGATACCAGGAGGATACAATAAGTTGATAGAGGAAATACTTTTAAATAGCTGCCTAACCTAATATAACTTCAATAAGTTCACTAAAAGCAAGCGGGAAACGACTTCTCAGAAAAAATGGAGAAATGAGCAAGATGTGATTAATGACATTTTGGAGCATGGTCTGGTTAAAGGAGAAGGATGTTTATTTGGTTTGAAATAGTGGGAGTAATGAACTTAAGTGACTGTAGTTTTTTACGTCAGTGATTAATAAGACGAACACCAACTATCCCAAAGGGACCAAGCAAATTATTTCTTTCCTATGCTCTGAACAAAGAGATTCTGTAATACTTTGTACACGTCTCTGTTACATCTATTACATAAGATGGCAATTGATCGAGTACTGTCTTCCCCTATTAGAGGAGGAGCTCTTTGAAAACCAAATGAGTTGTTTTATTACTCTCTGTCCCTTCAGCTCCTGACATACAACCCCAGATATACGTAGTACTGTGTCTGGCTTTAAAAATAAATAAAATGTGGACCTCCCTAACTCATAGTTATCTTTGATGTTCAAAGACATTTAAAATGAGGTTTACGATACTTTTGAAGTTAAAAAAAAGCGTGAGTTCAGGCAATATGCGTAGGCTTGAGGAGCTGATTAATCTTATATTCAAGTGCCAGTGAGCATACCATGAATCTTTGATAGTCTAAGTTTCAGAAAGGCATATCACCCACCACAGAATTCACATCTGGTAAAGGTCGCTGCACATCACAAATAATAAACACATCAGTGACTCACTTCCCCTTCTCATTGTGGAGAGCACAGTGGCACACCCGCCATCCACTAAATAATATCCCATTTATCATTGTTTTAAATAAGTGATCTCTTGGTCATATAGAAATCTAATTTGTTTTAGAGTGGTCCCAAATAATTTTAACTTTGCTGTTCACGTGATCCTTTTCCAAAGATGCCTGCTGTGTTAGTGACTGTGGATGTGACTCTGGAAACCTAAACACTACAAGTGGTGAAACTGTATCCATTGTAAAGACATTTGTGATGATTTGCATGTTTTCTCTAATGCAGAACACCAAAGTTGACAGGGAGCTACTCAAACTGATAAATTAAGCCAGTGAATTTAGAGTATTTGGATCCAAAAAAACATACAACACTTTTTACATTTTCTCTAAATCCTAAGTAGAATTTAAGAGGAACTCTACAGTTTAGATTTGATAAACTCAATTTTATTTTTTTTTGGCATTTATCCCCCTTGAATTTTTAAAAACTATTATCACATATTTACAAGGCAATTTGCTTTGTTATCATAAAAGTGCTTAAATAAATCTTATTTTTAATCCTTATTTTTAATTATATGATAGAAAATTATAAAGAATACATTTAAGAATAATTTATGCTGCCAGGTGCAGTGGCTCATGCCTGTAATCCTAGCACTCTGGGAGGATGAGGCAGGTGGATAGCTTGAGCTCACCAGTTTGAGACCAGCCTGAGCAAAAGTGAGACCCTGTCTCTGCTAAAATAGAAAAATTGAGGCAAGTGGATAGCTTGACTTCAAGGGTTAAATGTTGCTGTGCTATTATGCCACAGTACTCTTCCCAGGGTGACAGCTTGAGACTGTGTCTCAATAATAATAATAATAATTAATAATAATAATTTATGTACTGAATTGGAGCTCTTTTTTTCAAATATAAGGGACTAGTTATTTTAATTGATTAGATAAGATTTTATGTATGTGTCGCATACAAAATGATGTTTTAAAATATATGTTATAGAATGACTAGCTGTTGTGGACTCTATATTTCAAAACATCATTTGCTCTCACCACAAAAAATGCAATTACCTCACTAAGTTATCTTTTTTATGGTAAAAACTTTTGAGATCTACTCTCTTAGTACTTTCCAAGAATACAATATATTTTCATTGATGATAGTCATCAAATTCTACAATAAATCTTATAAATGTATTTCTCCTTTCTAGCTGAAATTTTGTACCTTTTCACTGATATTGCAGCTCTAATTTAGGCAAGAAATTGTATGTAAGAATATTTAGCATATGGATTGCACTTTGACAGATGTTAGAAAAGTAGGTTTTATTATATGAACTTTAAAGGTCTTTTTCTGGTTTACAATTTGTGCTAAGTATGCATTTATTCCAGTATTTTTTAAAACTATAGATGGGACTAATGAAATCATTAAAACTATGGAAAATATATAAATAAGAAAGTGAGCTGAACTGAACTTCCTTGAAACTTCAGCTCCTAATTCATATGAGAAGCTCTTCAGGAATGAACAGACGATTGTCACTGAAGAGGAAACTGTTCTTGGATGCATCTGTTATGGGGTAGAGGAGCCATACTGCTTCGAGTCTGATGTTCAAGATGGAAACTCGGTTCTGAAAGTGAAAAGTCACAGAAACAAATTCACGTACCAACCCATCTTGAAAGGAAAATAAAGTTCCATTATTTAATGTTTGTGTTAAAAGTGGTCTTCTGTAGTGCTGAGAGTCATTTGAATTTAATTCTCTGGTAGTAATATAACTGAGAGCATTAGCTTTTTCTATCTTTGGGTAAAAGTTATCAATTCCAGTGATTCTTTCTAGTTTCTAATCTACATGGCCCTTATGAACATTCTGCTATTGTACTTAGAAGTCTCTAGATAAGATGTGATATTGCATGCTGGTTTAAACTCTCACCCCATACTGCTTATCTTAAAATGTTTTAGAACTTTCAGCTTTGGGGAAACTGGTGTGTTCTTCTACTAATATTCTGGGGCTGATCCCATTCAAATGGAAAATATTCAGATCCTTTATTTTAACAGAGCATTTTGGGTGAATCTAATACAATAACTGATAATGCAAGTAGAGATGTCCAGGTGATTGCATAATTGCCCTTAATTATGACCTTTACAAGAGGATGGAGCCGAGGATGGAATTTTATCTGGCTTCTTTATGTGCAACCACTGGCAATGACTGACTGGACTCTATCATTCTTCACTTTCCATGTCTGCTTTTGTTTCTTTGGCAGACTCCTCAGAATTTTTGAATTGATATATTGACTTAATCTAGACTATTTGCCAATCTTTTTAATGTTGTATGTGCTTTTTCTCATTGTAGGAAGGACAAAGTTTTTAATCTGTGAATTATTGTGTAAAAATGCCTTCACATATTTCTATATTGTTTTATATAACTATTTCATATTTGTCAGATCTAATAGAAGCTACATATATATCAAGTTCATAGATTCAGTAGTGTTTGCAATGCCTTCTGTTTAATTCCAGCCATCAGTCTCATTAACATGCCGATGACTGCATCTGGCAGACAACTGCCTAGTTCGTCAGTGGAAACTTCACTGTTCAATTGTGTACTGGTTTGAATTTTTTTGCAACATCAGAACAATACAAATCATGACTCTAATGAGCAAAAAAATAAACCATGACAAAGAATGTTGGAAGGTAGATTGGGTTTGTCTTCTACTCTTTTTCGTGAAATTAGGTAGGTATAGTAATGAAAATTTCACAAGCTTATTAAAAAAGTGAAGATTCAAGGACATAATAATTTAGAATAGAAAACACACATATACATCACAGAGAAACAGACTTGGAATAATTTTAGAGGTATTGACATCTATGGGAATGTATTTGTTTACAGTTATTGGCATGGCTCAGAACAACGAGTATTTAAAAACTAGCCAGAGAATCCTTGTTCCGGTGTTTCACTCTCCCGTGATCTTCTGTGTGATACTGAGTGAGTCTTGGAACCTCCCTGGCCTTCAGTTTTCTCATCTGTAAGTTGCAAGTGCTGGATGAGATGCTCTCAATTATCCCTTCAAGCCTTGTGGAACACTGTAGATTAATGTGAGACAGCCCAGCCCTGCTAGGTATTAAACATATTACAACACATCTGTAATAATTAAGGTTGTGTGGTATTGGTACAAAAATAGATTAACAGAAAAAATAGAAACCCAGAAATAGATTTATAACTCTAATACATTATTAAGGTGGCATTTTTTAATTAGAATAAGATGAACAGTATATTGTCTTAGAACAGCTGCCCAAGGATGTGTTCTTATTCCTTAAATTAAGTTGAATTCTAGATGGACCAAAGTGTTAAACATAAACAGAAGGGAGCTGGAGAGAGAGAAAAATTGCGAGGAAACTTTAAAAAAAAACATTTACAATAAGATGGGCTTTATAAGTATCTCAATAAATTTGGAAGCTATAAAGGAAAACATGGATATTTACATATACATGCAAATTGAACACTTCTGCAGAGTTGAAAAATGCCATAAACACATCAAAAGACAACAAAATGGAGAAGATATTTTTAAAGCATGTGGTAGAGAATTAATTTCTTTTATACAAAGAGTTCTTACAAGTTAATAGAAACAGACGAACAACCCAAGAGAAAAATTGTCAAAGGATCTGATCAGGGTTCACAGAAAGCACAAAATAGAAATGAACATTTGATAAATTGTTTAGCCCTGCTCACATAGAATAACACTAAGATAGCACTTTTATATAAGGTTGGCAAAAAAATGAAATGTTAAATAGAATCCAGAGGAAAAGGTATTTTCATACACTGTTGATGTTTTTGAAGGGCAATTTAGCCATAGCAGTCAAAATCGAAATATATACCTATATATCTAATACCTTTAGATCTGCATTCCATTTCAAGGTACTTATCGTTTACTCGGCAAACAGTAGAGTGTTCTATTTGTGTTTTTAAATTTGTATTTTTATTAACTTTTAAAATAGCATACATAATGAGGAATTATTTATAGTGTTTGTCTCTGAGGAGTCAAGGGATTTTTAAACTTTTTACATTTTACCATGTATCATCTTATACTTCTAACATTACTTTTACCGCAATTGGGCAAATATTAGCAATTTTAGATTCTGTTAAAATTTAATGATAAATGGCAGTGTCCTGAAGTACTTTTCGGAAGTGGTTGTAGAAAAGTGATGATGATAAATAAGGTCAAGAAATGCTCAAGTTCATCTCTGTCCTAACTTAAGAACAGCAGTTTAAAAAACATATAGTACTCTATATGATCTTTTAGAAAACAATACAAACTCATATAACAAAAAATGACACCTTCTGGAGTTTGTGCAAATTATATACTTTACTTACTCTGGCAGGGTTTAGGAGAATTGTCCCTAATTTTGAAAACTAAAGAGACATTTTTCTTTTGTATAAGAGAAAATGAGATTGATATCCTATATTCTACCATAAAGAACTCAATGCTGATATCTGGAAGAGTTTTTCCCATATTTACCTCTGGATTCTATGGTTTCCTGCCTTAGATCTAAGTCTTTTATCTCTCTTGAATTGATTTATGTGAGTGGTGGGAGGTGGACATCCTGTTTCATTCTTCTGCATGTGGAAATCCAATTTTCCCAGCACTACTTTTGAACCCAGGGCTTCTTTTCCCCAATGTATATGATTGTTGGAGATCATTTGGTTGCGGGTGGATGGTTTTGTACCTGGGTTCTCTGTTCTATTCCATTGGTCAATGTCTCTCTTATTCTTGTACCAGTACTGTGTTTTTTGGTGACTGTTGCTCCTTTCTAGCAAAGTTTGAAGTCTGGTAATGTGAGACGTTCAGATTTGTTCCTTCAGCTTAAGATTGCATTAGCTATTCATTCTCTTTTCTGGTTCCAAATGAAGCCTTAAACATTTCTACCGCCTTAACATTATGAAATTATAAAAACACTCAATGCTTTTTGTCTCATGAATTTCTTCATATTTCTTTTAGATAAGTTGGTTATTTTAGTAGTGGTAGGATAAACAATATCATTTATGCAAAGCTTGAGCTATTCAGAAAGTAGATTTCCTATTAATATGCTTTTCCAAGTCAACATAGAGACTACTGCAGTGCTTGTAACTATATTTTGGTTTTGTTTTGCTTGGTGATTGACAACCTGATTTACTTGCCTCTTAGTAGTAAGACTTTGTCTCCTCATACACATATTAAGTAATCAAATACTATGTTTTTATAATGGTATATTTTTTCAACGGAGGAAAACATTTTCGAGATTTACAAGGATCTGATGTCAGAAGCAAGATCAGACTGTTTGCTTTTCTTCTGTTTCTTACACCCAAGACTAAAAGCTAGAGAAGGTGTAGATCTCATATAAGAGGGTGTTTGGAACCACAGACTTATGGAATAAGTTATGAAAATAAAAATCCAAGCTATTAACTAATTTTTTTCTATTATCTAACATAGAATGTGTCTTTTTAAGTAGTATTCATTATTTTTTTAACAGCATATTCAGAAAGACACAGAAACTTTAGAAGGTGCTATGTTGAATTATGGACATTAAAGTCATAGGTGAAAGAATATGAAGGTAAAATATTCCAAAATTAGAAGAAATAAGTCTAAAATTATTAACCACCCCTTTGGCCTAAAATTGAATAAATAAAAATCTATTTTCTCAGATACAAAACTATTTTTCCAGCATTCTAGAAGGCTGAACGCAGATCCCTGGAGATTATGTTTTTAACCCTGAACCCCTGAGTTAATTCTCAAGGATTTTAGCAACTCAGAGCCTGTTTTTATCAGGTTTGGTTCTTTACTCTTGGCCCATACAGAAGTGTACTTTTCCCTCTCCTGTGCCTCCAGCATACACTGCTCTAAATATTTTTTCTTTTGCATTCTAAATTTTTAAAAAGCTATAAATTTTTTCCTTTTTCTTTCTCTTTCATTTTTTACAACATACTTTAGAGTATATATACTACTTTTAAAAACATATCTAAGGCCACTAGTTGAGAATAGAGATTAAAATTTAAGAACAAATAAAAATTAGCTATATATAAACCACACTTTAGATAGAATCAGTAAGATGATCTTTTAAGAACCTGAGTACCACTACAGTGAAACCATCCTATTGCTTCTTACGTGTAGAGCATACCTTTAATACTAATTTGTGGGTGTGCCTATGTATATGTGTGAGCGAATCCTCCTTTTCAGAAGACTTTAATATTCTATCATTTTTGCACTTGTCTTTTTAAATAAAAATCAATCAACTCCAAATTTTTATGAAGTTATACTTCTAAGGACAATGATGCAATAATGCAGAATGAGAAATATTTCTAAATATTATTTAGTACTTTTCTTCTCAGTATTTTTTTTGTGTGTGTGATAGGATCTCACTCTGTTGCCCAGGTTAGAGAAAGAGAGAGGAGTGGTATCATCATAACTCACTGCAACCTCAAACTCCTGGGCTTACGTGATTGTCCTCAGTCTCCCAAGTAGCTAGGGCTATAGGTGCACATCACCACATCTGTCTGATCTCTCTCTTTTTTGTAGAGATGGGATCTTGCTCTTGGTCAGGCTCATGTCCAACTCCTGGCATCAAACAATCCTCCTGCTTTGGCTTCCCAAATGGCTAGAATTATAGGTGTAGTCACTGGGCCCAATTATGTTCTTAATCTTAAAAGAAACATTTTTTTCTAGAATATACTCAAAAAATGGAAATAATTAGAACTTAATACTTACTGTAGTGCTGTTTCTGCTTAATTGTCAAAATAAGGAAAAAGCAGACATATTAACCATTAAAAGAGGCCAATTCAACATAACTGAAACGGTGACTAATGTAAGGAGAATAAAAAGTAAGAATAAAGATTTAGGTTACAATAATTTCTTTTTATTCCGATCATATCCAAGTGTCATAAAAATGTGCTTAGTTAACTAAAAACATTTATGCACAGATGAAGAATATTAGTCATATTAACCCAAAAGTAGTTGTTAAAGTTATACTAGTTAAAATAATTATGGTAATTATTCTAGGAGTTGAAAATTAGATGATATTTAATATTTTCACTCAAGTGGAAGATATAACCAAGTGAAGAATATGCTCATCACCTTACTTTCTGTCTCAAAACAACCCGTGAAGACTGGTATATGTAATTATAAATTTCTTTATTTTAATCGCAAATAAAATTAAAGAAAATTTTAAATTCTTTATTTCAATTGTTTACTTGACAAATAGGAATTGCATGTATTTTTGTGTACAACCTGATGTTTTGATCTATCTACACATTTGTAGAAGGGCTAAAACATCCTAATTCCACGTTTTACCTCACATACTTGCCATTTTCTCATGGTGAGAACACTTAAATCTATTCTCTTAGCAATTTTCGAGTGTACAATATATTGTCCTTAACTATAGTCATCATGATATACCCTAGATCTCTTGAACTTATTTCTCCTATATAAACACAATTGTGTGTCTTTTGACAACACATAATAATGTTCAGGGTTGTAGCTAATATGACTTCACAAAAAGCAAATAATTTCATATTAGGAGTAATGCCTCTTGATTCTATAATTTAACTAGTTTATTTTGGTTTTCTTTTGAGCAGCAGTGTTCTTAGGTACTATTATAACAATAATCTCACATAACACTGAATTGGGGATGGTAGTGAGAGGACAGTCAATGAAGGGATAAATGACCAAACTTAATTGCTTTAAATCAATATTGACTTGGTTCTTTGTAATTTTTCAAAAATCAAAAATATAATTGTATAAGACCAAGCCAACATGGCAGCCGATGAATGTATTAGTTTACTCTTTGAGGGAGACTTAAAATGGTAAGAGTAAGGTGTGCCCAGCCATTATTTTCTCATTACACTGATCTAATGAGTACCTTTATGGGGAAAGATATAGGGAATTCAACCAGACTTCTGAAGATAACAGACATGTATAAAGATTGGAAAAAGAGAGTTGTAAGAAAAATGTTGAAGAAAATGTAATTGTAGAAGAAAGAGAGCAAGGACAATTTAATAGTGCCCTTGAGGTATATGGGAAGCTAGTCAACAGAGCTGGTGACCAGCTGTTTCTAATCTTCTTTGAAATCTTAAGTTGGAAGGGGTCAATATTGTAATTTAACAGATTTATATCAGGAAAGATATAAGACAACAAAGAAGAAACAAATTACATTTCTAGATCACTGAGGGATCAGTACATAAAATAATGATGAATTGCATATTATTTACTGGATGATGCCTATGCCCTTGTGCTCTCCACAGTGGGAATATGCTACCCACCTCCTTCTCCTTAGAGTATCAATTGTCATTTAATGGAGTAATGTAAGGCTCCTCGTGTTTTCATTCATTCTGTTTTCCCTTTTGATTTCATCAGCCACCACTTCCTCCAATGTGTCTTTCACTCCAAACAAACCAAACTATCACTTGTTGCTTTCTTTAATAATCACTTGTTATTTCCTAGAAGACGTTCTTTACTCCACCTCACCCTGACCCCTGCTCATTCCTTAAGTCCCCTGTATTCATAGGCCCCTTCTTTTGTGAGGTTTTCATCTTCTTCCAGTCAGCCCAGGGGAATGAAATGCCCTCAGTAACAAACCACCAGGAACACACCTCCAGCTGAACAGGTTTTGTTTATTACTCCTTGCAGCAAGAGAGGATATTTTCTATGGGACCCTGTGGAATATTTCAGTGGGAGGGTGGTACAAATAATCAACACATTGAATCCCACAAAGGCATAAATGTGTTCATGATCTATATACATATGACTTAATAAAAAGAAGAAAAAGAAGAAGAAAAAGAAGGAGGAGGAGAAGGAGGAGGAGGAGGAAGAAGAAGAAGAAGAAGGAGGAGGAGGAGGAAGAAAGAAGAAGAAGGAGGAGGAGGAGGAAGAAGAGGAAGAGGAAGAAAGAAGAAGAAGGAGTAGGAGGAAGAGGAAGAGGGAGAGGAAGAAAGAAGAAGAAGAAGGAAGAGGAGGATGGAGAGGGAGAGGAAGAAAGAAGAAGAAGGAGGAGGGAGAGGGGGAGAGGGAGGAGGAGGAGGATGAGAAGGAGGAGGAGAAGGAGAAGAAGAAGAAGAAACTAACCTCTTAACAGATTCAGGCTTTGGTTGGATGGTATGGGGAAAGGATCTGAAAAACACAGGGGTTTTCTCTAAATTAGATGTTGTCAGAAAGCAGGAGACATTCTAAGAGTGGGTATCTCAATAATAGGGAGGGCAGAGCAGAGTGAGAAGGAAGCTGGGACTGACAAAACATAGGACGCTCGTTGTAGCTGAGATATGAAGACGTTTGCATTTTCTTGTGTAATACACTGAACTTGCTTTGGCCTGTGATTAGACAAAATTATGAAATATCCTTGTTTTGTTTCATTTTATCATGATCTTAGGCTGAATTTGTCAGAGGTTGATATTCTGAGAGATTTTGTACATTTACTAGGACAATAACAGAGCTCACTTGTAAGTGCCAGGCTAGCTTCCGATGGCAGGAACTGGGGTTTTTTGACAGAAGTTACACATTCCGTTCTTCCAAATCTATTTTCAATGCCCCTACTATTAGTAAATTGCCTATTACATCATATTCTAAGCAAACTAATGCATGACATATTATATTCAGTAAAGATTTGATAAATAGGACAGTGCCTGTATCAAAGAAGTAGAGCACCGGCCCCATATACCATAGGTGGTGGGTTCAAACCTGGCCCCAGCCAAAAACTGCAAAAATAATTTTAAAAAATGATAAATGAATGAAAAGATGAGCTGTTGAAACTATCCATGACTTACATAGTATGGTACCTCCCTTCCATTCTTCATAGAGACTATTAATCATAAGACTGAGGAACTAAAAAATATCTCTTTAGAATAGTGAGCAGGGGTTCGGAATCTTAGGGGGAAAAAGGATACTTTGAAAGATAAGTGAGGTTGAGTCTAGTATTAAGCGATTGCATAGTTACGATTTTGTCCCTTGACTATCATTAGACTCACTACTCATTAATGCACAATGTAAAATTTGAAAGTAGCACAAGGAAAAAAATGCACTGTGTGAGTGCATAGCCATCCTGTGTATGTGAGATGTGTATCTCACATCCATTATTTCCTAACAAATCTTATTACATGGGCTCTGAAACAATCATTCATTTTCTCCTCCCAGAGCCAGATCCAATTCTGTCAGCAGTTCCATTATTTTCAGTTATCACACCTACTTTTAAAAATGTGTTGAAAGTTACCTCATGAACACAGAAAGTAGAATTGTGGTTACCAGGTGCAGGGAAGAAAGGATAAGGTGAAATGGTTAATGGGTACAAAAATATAGTCAAATAATTAGAAAGAGCAAAATTTGACAGCAAAGTGACTATAATCAACAATAAGTTAGCCAGTTAGGGTGTACTTTTAAATAGCAAAGAGACTGTAATTGGAATGTATCTAACACAAAGAAATATGAAATGGCTAAGATAATGAGTACTCCAATTATTATAATTTGATTCACATTGTCTGCCTGTATCAAAACATCACATGTCCCCATATTACAGATATACGATATTAAGTATCTGTAGTCATTAAAAGATGGACAGATACTATGTATACATGGAAATAAAAAATTTTAAAAATTATTAAAAAACATTCGGGTACATATATCTTTATTATGATGTGATTTGTCTCACCCGCATGAACTCTTTCCATTTCTAAAGATTTGATGATGACATAGAAAACACAAAGTACAGACTTTTTAAGGACTTTTAGTCCATTCTTAGGAATAAACTGTGTCTTAAAGTCATCAATGCTAGAATAGGGAAGAATCTAGACTTTCATATTGTTTATAAGCGTGCAACAGATGTATTGATGTTGTTTAGTTTTTATTTGTTATTTTCAAAATAAATCAATTGCAATGTGATTCATCCATGGTTTAAATTTTAGGGATGAGTCAGAGATTATACAGTCCTTAAGTGGAATATGTTGGGTAATTTTTAAGAAAATAAGATAGTTTCAGAGAAAATATATGCAAATTCCAGAGTGTTTGGCAGAATGTGGGCAGATAGATTTCTTACCATTATGGAAAATTGCCTGGTAGACAATATTAAAGTTAGAGTACATAAAACTTCAAAGTGAAAATACTTGTTTTACTTTCAAAAATGAGGGTGTTGTCATCAAAGTGATTCTAAAGATAAATCTGACTTTTAAAAAAGGACACCAGTATTTGGATATTTGCAAGACTTGCTAGCGATATTGCTATGTTGTTCCCTTTAAGTTGTTTGAAGAGAAACACTATAGCAATTATTACTAGTAGCATTTCAGAAAATTCTTTAAATCCAAATAAGATCTACCTCTTACCTCAATATCTATTTCCATATATTGTTTTGCAGATATATAATACATAAAGAGTTAACTTGCATGCTTCTCAAGAAAAGTCAGGGTTCTTACTCTCTAGACCTCAACATTTCATTGAAGTCATGGAAAAGCAAGAAACTTAAATGATTAATAAAAATATGATAATTCATTTTCTAAGCTTTGTACCTCTTAAGACCTCAAGTCAAAAATGCACAACTTCATTAGATATTTTAATGATTCAACAATGCAAAAAGTAATAAAAATAAAATAAAAGTTTAAGTTTTATTTTTATTACTTGTTAATATTGAATCTTTAAAATATCTAGTGAAATTGTGCAATTTTGAGTTGGGGGTGGGGGTCATGGAATGTGAAACACCTTTTGGGGACAGGACACAATTATAAGAGAGACTTTACCTAAAAAATGCAATCACAGTAAACTGGTTCTTTGTACCGTCACAAAGGTACAATAAAAATAACTTTTGAATGAATCCCCAACAATAAAAATAGCTTTTCTCCCCTTGATCTCTGATAACCATCAATCTAGTCTCTATTTCTTTTCTTTATCTCAAATTAACATGAGGGTACACGTTTTCAATATGTAACTTTCTTTACTTCAAATTAATATGAGGGTAATGTTTTCAATTTTAAGGTAAAGTTCAAGTTGAAATAGAGCCCTTCACACGGGAGGCATGCTGAACACTCTCACATTGTGCACAGTAGGTGAGATCCCACCAAATGCCCTTCCTCATCTGACCAATCACCCGCCCTCCTCCCCTCTTCTTTTTGCTAGACTATACTTGTGTTTTATCTTTCATGTGAGTGTGTAGTTTTTTACATATTGGTTTCATATTAGTATTGAGTACATTAAATAATTCTCTTCTTGAGATATTTTATGAATAAGAATGTGTTTCAACTACATCCAGATAAACAAAAAAAGATGTAAAGTCTCCATTTTTTCTTATGGCTGAATAGTACTCCATGGTAAACATATACCACAGATTGTTAATCTGTTCATGAGTTGGTGGGCATTTAGACTGTTTACACATTTTGGTGATTGTAAATTGAGCAATAGTAAACATTCTGGAAAAAAAATCTTTCTGGTGAAATGATTTTTGTTCTGGTTAGATACCAAGTAATGGGATTTTGGAATCAAATGGATGGTTGACATTTAGTTCTGTAAGAATTCTCTGTACTTCTTTCTGCAAAGGTTTTATGGTTTGCAATCCCACCAGCAGTATAAAAGTGTTCTGTTCTCTCCACATCCATGTCAGTATCTGCAGATTTGGGACTTTGGGATGTGGGCCCTGCTCATAGGTGTTAGGGGATATTTCAGGGTAGTTTTGATTTGCAGTTCGCTGATGTTTAGGGACAATGATAAGTTTTTCATATGTTTGTTAGCCATTTGTCTGACTTCTTTAGAGAAGGTTCAATTCATCTTCTTTGCCCAGTGATATATGGAATTGGTGGGGCTTTTTTATTAATTAATATGAATTCTTTACAGATCCTAATTATCAAGCTTTTGTCTGATTCATAATATGCAAATAAATAACAAAGCTGCTTCAACAAGCATTCTGAAGAACTGAACTGGGTTATATAATTTAATAGAAGATGGATTCTGAAACATTTACTGAGCTATGAACAAAATGATTAAATGTGTACAGGGCAACATAACATAACTTTTGGTATTATCTTTTCTACTGGAAAGAAACTGGTAAGTAAACAGATAACTTCATATAGCCTATCCTCTAATGAAATAATAAATTTCAAAGCAAAATAGTAGATACATCATCCTAAATAATTAAATAATAACTCTATTTGAATTGTTCACTGTATTTGACAGGACATGCTACCTCCACTCCTCCCAATTTATTTCCACTTTGGATATGTTTTCTTAATCTGACCTTAAGACTGAAAAGAAAATACATAATTATAATTAATAAGTAATTAGAAGTGCAGTGTTTTATAAGTATCAATAAATTAACTTTTAAATACAGTAGAAACGAGTCATTTCAGTACATCTTTGGAAATACTAGAGCTACACACTAACATTGTAAATAGCATCTTGTTCTTTCTTTCCCTAAAATAAAAGTACCTGAGTATCAAAACCTAAACTTGAAAGAAAAATGAATTCTAAACACCACCACAGATATTCAACTATTTTGCAAATAATTATTTCTTTTCTTCCTTTCTGTCTCATGAACAAAATTAAATGTTAATGTTATCAAAAAATAGAGATCTAAGACAAGATCTCTGTAGATGATTGAATAATTTTAACATATTTTCTTTGGAAAATATTTCTTTTTATTTTTTTGTCAACATTTACTTCATATATTCCTCAAGCCTTTTTTAGAAGATAAATTTTAGAGAAGGATTCATTCAGTTATGTTTCTATACTTCTCTAAAATATTCTTATCTTTGATATGACATATTAAGAATATTTCTATTTGAGAGACTGCTACTCTGGAATTTATAAAATGTGACAAAATGTATGGTCATTGGAATTAAATCGAACAATTAGACGTATTCAGTGATTCAACTTTATGATTGTAACAAGCAGGTTTTCTTTATTCTCTCCTTTTGTTTTTTTTACAAATAATTGTTCATTCACTATCAACACTATTACAATTTTTTCAACTACTAAATTGACCTTTTCATTTTATAAGGAATTGTGTATAAACCATTAAAATAAAATGAAAATATGTAACTGCAAATCTACATGAAAATTCAAGAGACAGTCTGCATAATAGCACATTATTCATCACGAACACAGTCAGAATTCACCATGGCATCATATATGCTGATAGTGTGAGGTACATAGAATATTTTTCAGGGAAAATGTAAAAAATTTCAGAGTTTTATGCTCATCAAGAAAATAATAAATAAAGTCTATGGTTCTCACAAGAAGAAAGTGCAGGTAATTAAATGAGTTTCAGCCATGAGCTATTAAAACATAGTGGATACTGCAAAGGCAGTCTTGCGAGGGAAATTTATTGCATAAAATCCACATATCCAGAAAATAGAAGTGCCAGTCAATGACCTTATGGACCGTTTCAAGCATATGGAAAGTAAAAAGCAACTCAACTGCAAACTTAGCAGAATAAAATAAATAATCAAAATTATATAAGAAGTAAATGACATTGAGAATACAAGAAGCATTTGGAATATCAGGAAAAATAAAGGAGGGGGAGGGTGGGTAGAGAGAGGTTAAATGGTGGGATCACACTTATGGTGCATCTTAGAAGGGACAGGTGAAACCTACTAAATGCAGAACACAAATGTTTTCACACAATAAACGAAAAAATCTCATGAAGGTTATGTCGAATAGTTGCATGAAAATAGTTCAGATTGTATATGAAGCCCACACACTGTACCCTATGATTGCACTAATGTACACAGCTATGATTTAATAAATAAAAAATATAAGTGAGAAATAAATATTTGTTGTATATAAAAAAGCAAAATACGCAAAATTATCCATCTATAACCACAGATTTGACAGAGCACATAATTTACTTAAAAATCCTCTCTATATATCTGGTAATATATTTGAAATTCTTTTTCTTTTTTTTTTTGAGACAGAATCTCACTTTATTGCCCTCAGTAGAGTGCTATGGCATCACAGCTCACAGCAACCTCAAACTCTTGGGTTTAAGCAATTCTCTTGCCTCAATCTCCCAAGTAGCTGGGACTACAGGTGCCTGCCAAAATGCCCGGCAATTTTTTTATTTTTATTTTTTTTAGCAGGCTGGGGTTGAGTTTGAACCCACCATCCCTGGTGTATGTGGCCGGCACCTTACCCACTGAGCTATGGGTGACACCATATTTGAAATTCTTAAAGGAAAACATGAATTATAAGTACTGTATAAAATTAATAAATATAAAATTTAAAAATTTACTTTAAAAGTAGGGAAAGCTCAAATATTTAATTGTGATGAAAGAAATTTAAAATTAAGTGAAGCAACTTGCCCAAAGTCATACCTTTTATAAGAAGCAGAGCATGAATTTGAAATTTTACAGTATCTAAAAAAAGTAGAAAGCTTTCCAACTTATTTTAAGAACTTCCATAATGGTGAGAGCAAACCTGACCAAAATAGCAAATACACACACACACACACATGCACACGTATACACACGCTCCATGTAATTAATTCCACTTTATGTAGATGACAAAAAGCAGAAATAAAACACTAAAAAGTCAAGTGCCTACTAAAATAAAATAAGAATACATTATTTTAGTAAAGGAAGGATCGTTCCATCTTAGACAATCTATATTCTATCAGCATATCATGAGAAAAGAATTTATTACAATTTGATAAATTTGATATATCTGTGAAATGCACGTGATGTAAGTCAATATCATTTTGTGATGAAAATGCTAAACTAAGACATTTTCTTTTCTTTTTTTTTAATTTCAAATTGATAGGAGCATACAAACGATTAGGTTACATTGTTTGCATTTGTTAGGTAAGGACCCTGTTGTACCTGTGTCCTGCACCAGGAGGTGTGCCATACACCCTTACATTGTGCCATGCACGCTTACATTGTGCCATTCGCCCTTACATTGTGCCATGGGCCCTTACATTGTGCCATACGTCCTTACACTGTACCATACACCCTTACACTGTGCCATAGACCCTTACATTGTGCCATACACCCTTACATTGTGCCATGGGCCCTTACATTGTGCCATACGCCCTTACACTGTGCCATGCGCCCTTACACTGTGCCATAGACACTTACATTGTGCCATACGCCCTTACATTGTGCCATGGGCCCTTATATTGTGCCATCCACGCTTACATTGTGCCATATGCCCTTACATTGTGCCATGGGCCCTTACACTGTGCCATAGGCCCTTACACTGTGCCATGCGCCCTTACACTGTGCCATGCACCCTTACACTGTGCCATACGCCCTTACACTGTGCCATACGCCCTTACACTGTGCCGTGTGCCCTTACACTGTGACGTGTGCCCTTACACTGTGCCATACGCCCTTACACTGTGCCATGCGCCCTTACACTGTGCCATAGGCCCTTACACTGTGCCGTGCGCCCTTACACTGTGCCGTACACCGTTACACTGTGCCGTACACCGTTACACTGTGCCATGCGCCCTTACACTGTGCCATGCGCCCTTACACTGTGCCCATCAGGTGGGAGCACACTGATCTTCCCTCCCTCCCCTGCCTCCCCC
>CAUYON010051760.1:0-13806 GCA_963573935.1 Arctocebus calabarensis
TTCATAGAATGTGTTGGGTAGTATTCCTTCTTTTTCTATATTTTGGAAGAGGTTTAGTAATATAGGTACTAGTTCTTCTTTAAAGGTTTGGTAGAATTCTGACATGAAGCCATCTGGTCCTGGGCTTTTCTTTTTAGGGAGTTTATATTGTTGATACTGTTTCAGAACTTGATACAGACCTGTTCAATATTTCCACTTTGTTCTGGCTAAGTCTTGGTAGGTGGCGTGCTTCCAAGTATTGCTCAATTTCCTTCAGATTTTCATATTTCTGAGAGTAAAGTTTCTTGTAATATTCATTAAGGATTTTTTTAATTTCTGAGGGGTCTATTGTTATTTCATCTTTACCATTTCTGATTGATGAAATTAGAAATTTTACTCTTTTGTTCCTGATTAGAGTAGCCAAAGATTTATCTATTTTATTGACCTTTTCAAAGAACCAACTTTTTGATTTATTGATCGGTTGTATAATTCTTTTGTTTTCAAGTTCATTTCATTCTGCCCTGATTTTAGTTATTTCTTTTCTTCTGGTGGGTTTGGGGTTAGAATGTTCTTCCTTTTCCCATTGCTTGAGATGTCCCATTAAGTTGTTAACTTCTTCTCTTTCCATTCTCTTGAGGAAGGCTTGCAGTGCTATAGATTTCCCTCTTAGGACTGCCTTTGCAGTATCCCAGAGGTTCTGATAATTCATGTCTTCATTATCATTTTGTTTCAAAAATGTAGTTTTCTTCTTAATCTCATCTATGACGCATCTATTGTTCAGCATAAGGTTATGTAGCTTCCATGTTTTTGAATGCGTATGTAGATTCCTGTTGTTATTGAGTTCAACTTTCATTCCATGATGGTCCGAGAAGATGCAAGGAATAATTTCTATTCCTTTAAATTTGCTGAGTTTTGACTTATGACCTAAGATGTGATCAATTTTGGAGTATGTTCTGTGGGCTGATGAGAAGAATGTGTATTCAGTTTTATTAGGATGAAATGTTCTGTAGATGTCTGTTAAATCCAGAAGTTAAATTTAAATCTAAAATTTCTTTGCTTAGCTTCTTATTGGAGGATCTATCCAACATTGCTAAAGGAGTATTAAAATTTCCAACTACTATGGAGCTGGAGGAAATCAAGTTGTTCATGTCTGTTAGAGTTTTTCTTATACATTGAGGTGCATTCTGATTGGGTGCATAAATATTAATAATTGAAATCTCATCATATTGAGTATTACCTTTAATAAATATAAAGTGTCCATCCTTATCCTTCCTTACTATGGTTGGTTTAAAGCCTATTGCATCTGAAAATAAGATTGCAACACCTGCTTTGTTCTTCTTTCCATCTGCCTGGAGTATAGATGACCATCCCTTCACCTTGAGTCTATATTTATCTTTTAGGGTAAGATGAGATCCTTGTATGCAGCAGATATCTGGCCTGAGTTTTTGTATCCAGTCAGCCAACCTGTGCCTCTTTAGAGGACAATTTAAACCATTCGCATTAATTGAGAATAATGATAACCCTTTTGAAAGTGCAGTGGCCATTTTTAATCCTTTTGCCACTGTGGAGGTTGGAATTTGATTGAAAGTTTCTGAGTGAGTTTACTTTTGTGGTGGAGGGTTACGCTGGTCATTATGGGGGATAGGTCTGAGGATATCCTGGAAAGCTGGTTTAGTCATGGCAAATTTCTTCAACATGTGGATGTCTTTAAAGTATTTAATTCCTCCATCATAATGAAACTCATTTTAGCTGGATACAGATCCTAGTTTGAAAATTATTTTGTTTTAGGAGATTAACAGTCTATGACCATCCTCTTCTAGCTTGAAAGGTTTGAGCAGAGAGACCTGCAGTTATTCTAATATTCTTCCCCTTGTAGGTTATGGTTTTCTTCCTTCTGATTGCTTTCATAATCTTCTCCTTCATATTAACTTTAGTAAAGTTAATTATGATGTGCCTGGGGGATGTCTTTTTCAGGTTGAGTCGGGCTGGAGTTCTGAAACTGTCTGCTATCTGAATTTCAGAATCTCTTGGCATGGCTAGAAAGTTCTCTTTCATAATCTCATGAAGAAGAGACTCTGTGCCTTGTGAGGCCACTTTGTTGCTTTCAGGTATCCCTATAATGTGAATATTGGTTTTCTTCAAATTATCCCAGAGTTCTCTGAGAGAATGATCCATTTTTGCCCTCCATTTCTCTTCCTCTTTGGATGTTTGGGAGCGTTCAAAAGCTTTGTCTTCAATATCATAAATCCTTTCTTCTGCTTGCTCCATTCTGTTATTGAGGGATTCTACTGTATTCCTCACATCTTTGAGGGCTGCAAATTCTTTTCTCAATGTGTCAAAATCTTTGGTCATTTTGTCTTTGAATTCCCTGACTTTTTGAGATAAGTTTTGAAATGTACCCTGAATTTCTAAATCCAACTTTTCGTCTATTTTATTGATCATGTTTGCAATCCAAATTCTGAATTCAGTTTCTGACATCTCAGCCATCTGTTTACGCATAGGCTCTTCAGTTGAGTCCGCTGAATTGTTCCTTTGGTGGGTTGATCTGCTCTGGTTGTTCATGTTGCCAGAGCTTTTTCTCTGATTCTGCCCTATGATTATTTTGCACCATTTGGCAAGAAGAGCAGATAAGGTTAAGTTGGGTTGGGGGTTCTGGGAGTAGTGATTGGCCAGTCCTTTGAGTGAAAGCTGGGATTGACGTCTATATCTGTTCTCCTAGAGTTTTGCCAGAACCTGTACAGTGCTACTGCCTGGGAAACTGGGGAATATTGGTGAGGTGGGGTTAAGTGGCTCTGTCTTGTTTTCAGCTGGTCTCTGTCTTACCCTAGAGAATCAGTTACTCTGGGTTGAAGTCTAAACTGTGGAGAAATAACAGCAGTTAAGTCACCCCACCCCCCCAAGGGCAACAATTGGAAAAGGACTATCAAATCTTCCCACTACCACACACCCAGGTACCACTTTGGATAGTCCTTGGGTGATATGCCCAGTTGAAGCAGTCCCAATCAATTGTCCAAGTCAGCACTGGTCTCAGGTGGGAGAGTTCAAAATGTCTCCGGCAAGTAGATAGCAGGGGTCTGCTGGCAAATCTAGCATAACTCATTCTGGAGCTCCATGAGATCAGAAGGACCCCCCCAGCAAATAAATTAGTCTTGGAAGGTTGATGCCTCCTTCCCAACCTTGCACCTCTGTCACACCCAGTTACAGGTAACCTGACAAGGCTGTGATCTAGTTCCCTCCAATGAGCAGATGCTCCAGGGGTTTGCACCTGCCTGTTTGTGCCTTCCTGAGTCACAGGGAGATCTGAGTCTTCTCAGCCAGGCCCCCAGTCTCTGCCACTCTCTGTCACTATTTGGCAGGGGGAGGTGAGGCCTGACATCCTCAGGTGCTTGACAGGGACTGGGGTGATTCACTCAGTTCCAACCCTGTTCCTGATTGATATTGTTGACAGAACAGAACAACTTCACTGAATTTGTTTCTGTCCTGGCTGTTTTCCCCCTTTGTCTCAGCTTGGCTTCCCTGAGGGCCAGGTGCGTCTGATGGGTCAGCCCCACCCTGGGTGTCTGCTGTCTCTGTGCACGTATTCTAATCCCCACACTCCCCACAGGCCAGTTCTGCCTCAGGCATACCCTTTACTCCGGGAGCCTGCACTCTGTCCCAGATCTGTTCTGCCAACTGCCACCACCGGAGAAGCTGCCTGGCCTGCCTGGATTGCCTAGAGAGACTGGGAGTGTTCCTTCAAAATATCCCCAGGGACGTGAGCCCCATGGTCACCATTCCCACTGCTGCCAGTGCCTCGAGGTACCACCTCTCTCTCAGCTGATTATCTTCTCCTTACTCCCAAGCCGGAAAGTCAGCACAGATCAGCAATAGTCCATGCCCCATCTACACCCCTCGAGAATAAGCCCAAGAATATGGACTCCATGGGGGACAGGCTTTCAGGCCTCAGGGTGAGAGTGGAGGGGAGGGCCTGGAGTTCAAAATTGCAGGTAACAAGTATATACAGTTTTGTATAGTTTTATGCCTGGCAGGAGAGTACCATGGTACTCTAGTAGGGGAAGAATGTCTGGTTTTTAGAAGGTCTCTCCTGTGGGGTAAAATTGGAGGACATTTGAACTCTGCTCACTTGTTTGTATGGAGATATGGAGTATACTGCCAGCCGTTCTCATGGGGGAGGGGACTCCTGTCTGCTTGGTGATGTATTCTGTACCTTTTGTTTGTATCCTTGGGGTCACAAGTCACCTTAGCAGGGTTGATGTGCATTCTTCGACCTTCTCTTTTGGTTCAGATATAAGCCATCGGCTTTCTTGCTAAATTTCTGTCCTTTAACTCTCTTTCTGGATGGGAGACTCTGTGGAAAGCTGGCTACAGACTACCATCTTGGCTCCACCCCACCCCCAAGAAATCGTTTTTAAATGATTATATTTTAAGTATATCACCATTGCTCTCTCTTTTCTCTTTTTTTTTTTTTTTGTTTCATAGAGACAGAGTCTTACTTTGTCACCCTCGGTAGAGTGCTGTGGCATCACACAGCTCACAGAAACCTCCAACTCCTGACTTAGATGATTCTCTTGCCTCAGCCTCCCAAGTAGCTGGGACTACAGGTGCCTGCCACAACACTCAGCTATTACCATCTCATTATTTTTATATAGTCCACTATGTATGTTCTTTGTGTGTACAAACCAAAATTAATTATTTTTATGGTCAATAGTTGAGAAAACTTACTGGTATTTTATCCTTTTTGTGCTCACCACTGTTTTCTGCAGCCTATAACATACTTTTAGGTTCATTTTTACTTTTGATTCTTTCAATAGTTCCTTTAGTGCACACTCATCACTAGTAAACTCTCAGTATTTGTATTACTGAATTGCTTTGTGTATAATTTAGGGGGTAAAGTCCTACATTGACAATTATTTTCCCTTGGCACTTTAGAGGTGCCTATTATTACTGATGAGATCTTTGCCACCGACCTATATAATTGTCATTTTGTTGTAAGAAAGCAGACCTTGCTCTCTAATAATTAAATTTTATTTTTTAAAGATTGTTTCCTTATTCTTCACTTAGCAATAATGTGTGTAGATGCAGAGTTATCTTTTTTAAAAATTTGATCTAAGAACCTTTTTTTTTATCAGTTCTAGAAAAATCTCAGCTTTCAAACATTGCTTTTATTTCCTCTATCCCCATCCTCTAGAGCTCCTTTTAGACATACTCTGGAATTTCCTTATATACCTCTTAACTATTTTTTGGAAACATTCAAAATGTACTTTCTAGGGAAATTCTGCTATATTTATAATTTACTAATGTTCTCCTTCATCAGGTCAGTGAATAAATTTTTATTTCCAAGGTTTATGTTGTTCTATTTTTATATATGTATAACTGATATTATTTCTTTATATTTATGTTTTATTTAATAATTTATTTTTCCTTTTTAAAAAGAGGAAAAAATAAATATCATTATGCCTTCATGCATCTCTCTGAGGAACCTTGACAGACCACTAAACTACTAAAGAAGTCTTAAAAGTTAATTTTTAAAGCTGCTTTATTATTTTAATCCAAACAAGATTGAATTCATCTTTTTCATCAGCCCATTATTTATTCTACTGGCTATCTTTCTCAGTTTTTTCTTTGGTATTTTATAGGGAGCTTATTTTTGTTTCAAAGTTGTTTTTCTTTCCTTCTTTTCCTTTCCTCTTCCTGCTCCTGTCTACAGGATTTTAAGTTACTTTAATCTCCCATTATAATTAACTCAATGTTGGTGGATAGTAGTTGGCACTTTAGAGTGATTAGGAATACAGCAGATACCCATCTAGAAAGCACCTTGCTTCCGGTTTCAGTGTAAAGGAAGGTCACTTTCTAGGCATTGGTCTTAGCTTCAACCCCAGGATGGGCCTGCAGCAAGATTTTTCTCCAACTTCCTCTTACAAGAAGCAGAAGCCTTTTCAGGGCCTTGGATTCAAATGCTCAGCCTGACTCTGTTTCCCCACCTTGTCAGAAACAATTTTAATACCATCAGCCAAAAGGAGCCAAACATCCAGCCACTCAAACATGCTTCCATCCTGTATTCCAGATGGTCAATGTCTTCAGCCCCACCACCATTGGCCTTTCAGATTCTAATCTCGTGCATGAGATATTTACTCTGTGTTTTGGTACTTGAATGATTTTAATGGTCTCGTTTTAAATATGATATCCTTCACTGGGAAAAAAAGAGAGTGCCCAGAGCACACAGCCAATTTTATTTAAGTCTTTCTTCACTCTTCATAACATACATAATTATAGTCACCACTATAGGGTTTAAATTCCAAAGAAATTGAGTAGAAAAATGTTTCTCTGTGGTGTGTTTGAGCAACCTCTACCCGAGTGGTATTCTCAATGAGCCCAAGGGAAAGTCAATACCTGCTTAATTCAACAAATATTGTATTATCAGATTATTGAAGGATCCAACGGAGATATTTTCTGGGTTTCTGGCTGAGAAGCTAAAATTCTAAGCAAAACATGGCACCCAGCTCTGCCACTATTTCCTCCAAATCCAAACACATCACTAATAAATCACACTGTCTTCCTTCCCCTTGGCAGCAGAACTATTCTTAACACAGAGCATTAGTGTACCAATTCCAATAAGTTGGTGCTGGTACAAGAAATGAAACTTATTTTTCCATCTTTGATTTAAGAACAGAAAAGCATGAATGTGGCCAAATCAAGAGTCTCATTAATAAGAATTCATTACAACAAAATATAAACTCCATTTACTCCATTTAGTAAGTCACATTAATTTTAGCATTAACATGTATGAAATAGTGTAAAAAGCGATGAGAATAGTCAAAGGTACAATGGATTGTCTTTTTTGTTTTACTGTAGAGCCTAAGAAGTCCTAATTAAAATCTTTTCATGTATCTCAGCATAGAAAAAAATCAACTTTTAAAAACTAAAACAAATCAGTGTCTGTTTCAAGAATGCCATTTTTTCACACTGGAATGATTTCTTTTTCCTCCAAACTCAATAATCTCAGCCAAGAGAACTCAATATTTCTTAATTTCTTTTGTCCCAACAGCTTTCTTTGTAATATTTCCCCCATCCCTCAAGTGGTATCCATTATCCATAATGTTCAGAATCATATTAGCAGTTTCTGTTATCAACCAATGGGATTTCTGAAAATGATGGCAGTGTTTCAAATCAGTCTGTGGTCTTTACAGATATTCACTGGTAATCCAATGTCATTAAACATTTGGTCTGCTGTTTTCTAGCTTTGGGGCTACACCTACTGAAAACTCTATTATTTTAGAGCTATTTTCATCAGTTTTGCTGTTTTATTAAATAAATCACAAAATTGCCCTTCATTTATTTCCTTTTTGAGACAACTTCCTAAGTGATAGAATAAACTTATAAAAGGTTTGCGTTGCCTTTTATTTCAAAATTTCATATCATAAACCAAGTGAGAATTTTGGAATTAGATCCTCCCAGCTAGAGATATGAAATATGTAACAAATCCAAACGGAAATACATTCTATTTGGAGGTGCTGACCATTTGATTTGGCCTTCCTTGTGGATTGGGGTTTTACCTACTATCAAATTGCTTGTGTATTTATATGCAATAATACCAAGAGAGGATATCTTTAACTGTAGGGCTTTATGAAGACAAAAGTAACATTCAGTATGACTGAATTCTCATCTGCCAGTGAAAATTATATGCAATTCACTAGGAGGAGATATATATATATATCAATGTATAGAGAACTGGTGATAAACTTTGCTGAACTGGTGATAAACTTTGAGCTAAGGAAACAGACATGGCGGTCTTTATTCACACGTGGTTTTTGTGGCTCTCCATTGTTGCTCTTTCCCTGAATGGTCTTATTTCAGAGTCCTTGCTACTGTTAGGAATCACTCATAGGTTACTATATTGATTCTGGGAGATTGCAGAATGTTGCAGCTTGCTTGCTTGGCCATGCTCTCTCTCTCCCCCACTCCTTCCACACCCAGAGTGTGCAATCTGTATAGTAGCTTCATGATATTCTGAGAGACATCTAAGCACTGTGCCATTGCAGGAACAGTGGAAACATTGCCCTCTGCTGGTAATGTGCCTGCAAATGGATTCTGCATTTGCATTGTACTGTGATACTTTCTGTACAATATCAATACATACTCTTGTATCATAACAGTTTTAGGAATGTCCAAGGCATTGAGTACTCCATGCCCAATCACTGGACTGTGGGTGTCCTCTGACAGTCATGGGGGGACTATCAGAAGTCAGTTCATCTATGTCCTGAGCTTTCTGGCCTAAAATATCCTGAATGTTGGCCTCGAAATTGAGCTGAATATTATCATTATTAACAAAAAGCTATCTTTATGGCCCTCTGTAGTTACTAGGACTATGCAGTCATAAGAAATGGAGATTTGCTGACTCAACTGGTAGAAAAGGAAGCAGACTATGTGTTTGAATTCTGTCTCTTTCATAAACCCTGAGTCTCTCATCCTAACGTGTTCCTTCTTTGAGTTCTTACTACATTTAATCTCTACCCACATTCCCTCTTGGCTGTCCACTGGGCCACATACTCTTCTATTATTTCATGCTTTAGTCTTGACTCTACAATCCTTCTCTGAGAACAAGTGCTCCCCAATGTTAGTGAGTCCTTCTCATCATCTACCCTGTATCTAGGCACATGTCACATTCTCACTAAATACTTGACAACAAAGCGCTCATTGCTCACTGCCTACTAAGAACTTAGAGAATTTGAGATATCCTTTGTATCCCACAGAAGCAAAGTCTGCTCAGCAGAGTCACCATCAAGCATTTCTGTGGTCAATGACAAGGTCCAAGTTGAGTAAACACAGGACAGAAGTTGGACAGTAACCAGCACATGTGCCTGGGCCCACTGCTACTTATGGTAACCCTGGCCTGCAGCTGTCTCCCCAAGTGGTGCCCATATAAGGTGCAGAGCAAACTTGCAGGATACCAGCATCTGAGTGCATGCTGTACTGTCACTGCCAACTTCCATTATGCCAACATTTTGCATAATCTTTGAATTTCCTCTAGTCAGCCTATCCATGAGACGTAATCAGAAGCCTACATCATGGTGAATGAGCACTCAGTTGCTCTGATTTTCAGGTAAGGAAAGTCTGATCCTCAGCCATTTTCTTTCTTGTTTATGTTATTTTGTAGCTTCTTAAAAAGAATTCAGTTGTGGGGCCTGTTGTGGCAAAGCCTATGACCCTGACAGAGGAGATCAAAAGGCTTATGTAGCCTGCTGTGCCAATGAAGCATGAAATTAATTTATCTTCCTTCTGAAATCACCAATTTCTACATAGACATTTATGATTGGAGATGTACTATTCTGCAGACCACATGGGACCACATTCTTCCTCACTAGAGAGTACATTTCCTCTTAAAATTGAGTGATTCAGAAAAACAGCAGATGGGAATAAACAAAAATAAATAAATAAAGTCTAGAATTTGACATGGAAGGAAGGCTACATTTGCACCCAGAGAAGGAGATTAGCAGTACAATCAAGAAAAGACCTACTGTGGTGCTGTGGCTCAAGGAGTAGGGTGCTGGCCCCATATGCCAGAGATGGCAGGTTCAAGCCTGGCCCAGCTAAAAACTGCAAAAAATTAAAAAAGGAGAGAAAAGACCTAGTATGCTGTAGTTTGTCTCCAGAGTTGAAGCTGACCATTTGAGCCTTCCCCATGAAGCTCTCCCATATCGATGCTTCTCCTCCTTTATGGTTTAACTTGACTAATAAGACTTTATCTCAGGGTTAGGCAACTACAGAGATACCAATAACCACCAACATAGATTCCTGAAACACCATTTTCACCTTGTTGTGCCTATGGTCAACACCCATCAGAGCTTCTTTAGTTAGTCATGGAATAAAGTTTAACTTCTATTGTGTAATATCAAATACTTGCTGAAACTACCAGAGGTGAAAATCCAAATATTATTTGCCACATTGTCTCTTGAGCAAACTCTTCATTTCAATGAATAGCACCCTGCCCAAAAGAAATGCCTAAAATCTTTCCTTTAAGCCTTGCTTACCTTGTTTCTGTAAGGTAACAATTAGATTGTATCCCAAATTGTAGTCTTTCTTCCATCTCAAATTCTAGAACTGACAGAGAATGTAGATTCTGGAAGGGATAGTTTTATTAATGAGAATATGAAGAGCTGGAACAGAGAAGTGATTTATCAAGCCTCTCACCTGTAGGCAGTCACAACAGGCATTCAGCCTAGGTCTCCGAGGTCTTTTTACCCTACGATATGTTGATAGAAAAAAAAAATCAAAGTCTTCTTCTAAAATATTTAAAGGGGGTTATTTTGTTCTAATATGAGTGACTATGGCCTGAGAGACAGTCTCAAGAAGTTCTGAGAAATGTACCTAAGGTGGTCAGGTTACAGTTTGGTTTTATACGTTCAAGACATGAATTACAAATAAAATCATAGATTTATAGATAGAAGGTATGTACATTGGTTTGGATTGAAACTATCTCAATTTAGGGGCTTATAAGTCACAGGTGGGTGTTAGGCAACTTTAGTTGGCAATTGATTGAAAGAGTTAAGCTTTGTCTAAGACTTGGAGTCAGTAGAAAGGAAACTTGAGTCAAGATAAGCGGGGTGTCTATCTATCTATCTTCTATCTCATGCTATACCAGAATGAAGTTGAAAATTAAACCACATTATACCAATTTGATTCTTATCCCCTACATTTATCAGGATCCCCACTGGGACATTTTCTCCGTCCCCTGGTCCCTCTCTGATTCCCTGGACTGGGCAACAGATTTGACTTACTCACCTTGGCTCACCCTTGAATCTGGTCTTACACTCACAATTTCCTATTATTCCAAACAACTCTCCTCTATAGTCAATGGTAGACTCAGAGCCTCAACACCAGGCCTGCTTCATTTGCCTTAATCAGGTATTCCAGGATCTTTTCAGGAATGGGTTAAAGAAGAGGGTGGGGGAAAGTTTCATGTGTTTTCCTACATAACACTGTAGCAGAAATACTTACTAGTTCTAACCCCAAACTAAGTACCATTATTCAGCAAGATCCCCCTTTGATGAATCTATAGCTCTTTCTATCTATAATGATGCCCTTCAACAATCCAACATGTATTTATCATCAAAATGTAAATTCTAACATAACAATTATACTCATCATTTATTTAGTCAATCTGCAAACAGTGCTTGGTAAAGATATAAAGTAACTCATGAATCTCACATAACCATACAGCCCCTGAGATGTATGGCCCACAGATTTATAGTGATGCCACTCATTTGATAACTACTGGACAAAGCTGAAGATTGCCTTGGGTTGCTATATTATTCACCTAGAAGTAAACTATATAAGGAGAATATCTCACTTGTGTTTTTCAGTTTTATCCCTAGAGCTTACAATAGCAATGGTCATATCATAGGCATTAATTAGATAATATTAAATGTTACATGAACTCACATAATTTTATTTGATTTTTCATGTACATATTCATGGTTTCTTCCCCCAGGTTAGATGGTTTGTTATTGGGATAAGGGGCTATTTTATTCACTACAGGCTCCGAAACATCAGGCATTATTAATTAGAGGCTCCTCAAATGTTTGAACCTTTTTCAAATTGTGTTCTATAAAAAACCTTTCTGGGAGATGTTGTTAGGGTTTTGGATGAAATAATGTATTCGGTAGCAAAATAAGTTGGCAAAATAAATCTCTGTCTTAAAGATTTACAATGCACATTAGCATATTAAAGACTTTGAGAAGTCCTACAGTGAAGATACAAAGTTTTCTTTGTACAACCAATTTGTCTCAAATTTGAATATAGTACTCCCTTTTCTGTGGTATATCCATTAGTTTCTTATAGAAGAATGTTCCATGATTTATCTATCAATTTGAAAATACAGTCCTTCAAGACTATGTCTCTATATACAAAAGTGATATTCACTTAGTGAATACAGTGAACGAGAGTTTGTGATACAGTAGGAAGAGAGTTTGTTTAGGAATCAAAAGTACCAAATTCCAGCCCTTGTTTTCTAAAACGATTAGGACAAATCACTTCGTGACAGGTTATTTGGAATAGGGCTCTTGCCAAGGAAAATTGCTGAAAAGTGAGAAAACTAATAGTGAATTTCTTTTGTATTTTATAAAGTTAACTTCAATATCCTCAACCATGGAGCTTTGAAATGTGAATTCCTAGTTTTCTTAACTTCCACTGTGACATATAGTGTCATTGACTGACATTTGAAAAGTCACATTAACATTGCAATAAGAAGGAGCTGCCATGGAAAGAACATGAGCCAAGTGATGTTGACCAAAAGGGCCACCATAGTCAAGATGCTTTTCAATAACCATTCATTCTCCTCTCCTTGCTCAGACTTCCTCAGCCTTATGAGTAAATTTTGGTTAATAGGATGTAAAGAGTGCTATGAAACATGTAGGGATTTTACATGGCATGTACCTATGCTCTTCTCTTTTCTTCCTTGTATATCCCTCTATCCTTGAAATATGGATGTGAAGGCTAAAGTTCATATAGACAAAGCCCATGCCCTAGGGGGGACACCAGAAAGCAGGAAGGAGCACCAGTCCCTCAAGACTTTGTGGGTAGAGCTGCCAAAGCAACTCTGAATTACCAACCTGGAGTATCCCATGAGAGAAAAAGTTCTATCTTGCTTTAGTCTCTAGTATTTGGGGGTTTCTATTGTTTTTAGCTGAACTTCATCTTAAATAATACAGAATTGTGTACCTGGAAGTAATAAATGTAGAATAAATGGCATTGACTTAGTGCCGACTACTGGGTGAGAGTGAAAAGGACACAGATGAGCAGCATGGAGAGCTACTTACTATCTTTGCCTTGAAATGGCAAAACAGATGATCATTTTGTCCTTTGCTATACCTTAGGAGACCCCATGCTGATCAAGGCTGAAGCATTCAAGAAAATAGTAGGAAGTAAAACAAGAATATTGTATTTTTGTGCCTCTTGATGATGAAAGAGATGATCTCCAAGCTGACCTGGAAAGTTGGAAGGTCTATAACGCATGTTCTTTCTGCCTGTGTAATTTAGAGCCTTGCAGGATTGAAAAGGCAATTACTTTTATATCCCAAACTGAAACAATGATAAGCAAACTTCAAAGCTGCAGTCTTAACAAGAGATGACTCGATGCCCTGCCATAGAGTCACAGAGAGGTTTTACAACCCCACTGTGAAGAATATTGTCTTCCCACCCAAACCCAAAGCTTCACACAGCCTCCAGAAAGACAGCATGAGATTGAGAGGGAAGAGAAGGTCAAAGCACGGACCTCTAAGAAGCTAGAGTCTTCCCTGAAACTATAAAAATCCTCACTGAAAACCTAGGAAAAATTCTCTCAGATGTTGGCCTAGGCCAGTGTTTTTCAACTTTTTTTATCTCACAGCACACTGGAATCTACAGTTAAACTTCCATGGTACACTTACATTATGTTGATCAAAAAAAAAAAAGAGTGAAGAAAGGAATATGTTTACTGTGCTTTTAACTTCTTTGAAAATAATCTAATTACTGAACTTTAAAATTTTTCACAGCACAACAGTTGAAAATCACTAGCCTGGGTAAAGAATTTATGACTATGACCTCAAAAGCAAATATGGTGAAAACAAAAATAGACAAATGGTACTTGATTAAATTAAAAAGGAACTCAATAAAATCTCTAATTTCATCAATCAGAAAAGGTAAAGACGAAATAACAACAGACTTCTCAGAAATTCAAACAATCCTTAATGAATATTACAAGAAACTATACTCTCAGAAATATGATAATCTAAAGGAAATTGACCAATACTTGGAAGCACGTCACCTTCCAAGACTTAGCCAGAATGAAAT
>CAUYON010051765.1:0-19600 GCA_963573935.1 Arctocebus calabarensis
GCCTGTAGTCCCAGCTACTTGGGAGGCGGAGGCAGGAGACTCGCTTGAGCCCAGGAATTGGAGGTTGCTGTGAGCTGCAATGCTACGGCACTCTATCCAGGGTGACAGCTTGAGGCTCTGTCTCAAAAAAAAAAAAAAAAAAATCCTGGTATGTAAAAAGTGCTTAGACATATAGGGAGTATTCAATTAAGAATAACAATTAAGGCTCGGCGCCTGTGGCTCAACCAGCTAAGGCGCCAGCCATGTACACCTGAGCTGGTGGGTTCGAATCCAGCCCAGGCCGCCAAACAACAATGATGGCTGCAACCAAAAAAAAAAAAGGCTAGGCGTTGTGGCTAGCGCCCGTAGTCCCAGCTACTTGGGAGGCAGAGGCAGGAGACTCGCTTGAGCCCAGGAATTGGAGGTTGCTGTGAGCTGTGATGTCACAGTACTCTATCCAAGGTGACAGCTTGAGGCTCTGTCTCAAAAAAAAAAAAAAAAAAAGAACAATTAACATATTAAGCTTTTTTTGAGACAGAGTCTCACTCTCACTCTTAGACTCTGTCACCCTGGGTAGAGTGCTGTGGCATCATAGGTCACTGCAGCCTTAAACTCTTGGGCTCAGGAGATCCTCCTGCCTTAGCCTCCCGAGTAGCTGGGACTACATGCGCCTTCCATGATGCCCAACTAGCATATTATTAACCATTTAATGTGTGCTCTTAGGCTAGGTATCCTATCCCCATTTTACAGAGAAGAAAACTGAGGTTCAAAGTGGATAAGCCACAGAGTAGTGGTGCCAAGACTTAAAGGTCTAATTCCAAATTCCATGCTCTTTAAGAACTAAACCCCTTTCTGCTCTTATTACTGCTGCTGCTTTTGTTGCTGTTGTTAATAAATGTTCCAGATCTAATCTCTTCCTATTCTATCCTGGTTTCCAATAGTTCCTAAATAATTCTGGTGGGAGTGGGAATAGACTGGGAGCCTCAAGGAAGAATAGGGGCCAGAATTTGTTCCTCAGGGGCTCTGCCTGCCTTTAATCTAGTCTTTCCATAGTCCTGCTCACTGGAAGGCAGGGCACTCAGGGAATCATTTTATGACCTCAATAAAACATTTAAAATTAGTCAGATTCAACAACTGTTGGGAGCTACATTTTAAAAAAAAATTGCTCAAGCCAAAAACTTGAACTTATAACCTTGACTCATCTGATTACATGGAACCCACATTTAAATATGAGCACTCTACCTTCAAAATAGATCCAGTATCTGCCCACTTCTCTCCCACTCCACTGCCCTCATTCTGGTCCTGTCCACCACTGTCTTGCCCTGGACAATCACAGCAGCCTCCTCACCCTCAGCCTGCTCCCACCCCCAGTCTGTCTGTTGCCAACATGTAGCAGAGAACATCTGAATCAGCTCACATCCCTCCCATGCTTGGGACCTACTGTGGCTCCATCTCACTCAGCGTAAAAACTAAAGTCCACACAATGGCTTGCAAAGCCCCACAGATCTGCCATCATCTCCTAGTACTCTCCTTGCTTTCTCCTGCTGGACACTCAAGCTTCCCCAAAGTTCCTCAGACTTACCAGACACTTCTGCCTCAGGGCCTTGCACTAGCTGTTCCTTTACTTGGCATTCTTCCCTGCTGACATCCATGGGACTCCCTCCTTACTTCAGGGCTCTGTTCAACTCCTGTGTAAGTCCTAATCTGAACATCCCAACCCCACTTTATTTTTTCTTTATAGTTTATATCATTTCTAGCATATTAAGTCACTGGCTTATTGTCTCCCCCACTACAAAACTCATAAGCTCTTTGTGGAAAGGGATTTTTATCTGTTCTGCTCACTACTTTATCCCAGTGCCAAAAACAGGCCTTGGCACATTGTGGGTGTTTGTTTAGTTTGTTTTCAGAGTCTCACTCTGCCGAGTGCTATGACCTCAAACTCTTGGCCTTCAGCAATCCTCTTGCCTCAGCCTCCGGAGTAGCTGGGACGACAGGTGCCCACCACAATGCCCAGCTAGTTTTTTTATTTTTAGTAGAGACAGGGTCTCACTCTTGCTCAAACTGGTTTTGAACTCTTGAACTCAAGCAATCCACCCACTTTGGCCTCCCAGAGTGCTAGGATTATAGTCATGAGCCTGGCCTACATTATGGGTGTTCAATAAATGTACTTGTTGGGGGACTATAAAACTTAGCTGGAGGGTCTGCCTGGGACTAAAGGATGTAGAGGGAAAGGAGGATTTAGGCAGGAGTCTGGTTTGGCAGTTCAAAAAGTGAGTAGATGGAGCACACCACTGCAAATAAATAACACAGGCTGAGAATTTGTCACAGACATTTCTTGGAGCAGATGTCATGCCCCCTCCCCCAATGACAAGGCTGGGTCTTTGGCCCCCATTTCCCCCCACCATTTCAGCCTGTACTGACACGGACAATATTGAGGTCACAGACTGGCTTGGAATCAAATCAGGAAGATAAATATTGGGGTGCCTCCCCCAAGTGTGGGGGCCAAGCATCCAATCCGAGGGGCAAGCAGCTGAGAAATTGGGCCTGGGGGCTCCAGGGTCTGAGGTCTTCCTGGCTCCCAGGGTCAGCCCTCCATGCACCCCTGATTTGGGGGCAATGAAGGGTAATCATGGATCAGAGGTGGGTACCAGCAGGGAGCAGGACTAGGAGACCTGGGAGAGGCGCTGCTGGGAGGTGGTGGCTAGGGAACCTTTCCCTGGTCCCCACCGCTTCATCTGCAGTCCCACAGCACCTTACAGCACTCTGGCCCCCCGTCCCACCCTTCCCCAAAACGAGGTAGGTTAAGAATGGAGCTTCCCCCCCACCATGGAAGGGGGGAGACCGAGGCACAGAGAGGGGGAGGGGGACCCAGGCTGCCCCAGCCCCTAGTCCCTCCGCCCTCAGCTCTGATGGGTCTGACAGTGATGAGAGCTGGACAGAGTGGGGATGGGAGGGACACCCCACCCCACCCCCTTTTCTCTCACCCATCCCAGGGTCTGGTTGGGAGAGCTGAATCTCACAGGTTCCGGATGTAATAAATAGTTAACAATTTAAGGGAAGTGACAGAGAACCTATCCATTGAACCCCTACAAAGCCATCCAAGTCTGGGTAATGATGAAAGGAAAGTGCACTGTTTCCAAATGCTTGGGGCCAGATGCAGGTCCCAAGCCCAAACATTGAGACTGTCTTGCTCCAAGACCTTGAAGCACCCACCCCATACAGGACACCAGATCTTAGTTACACTGGAAGTCCCATTCCACTTAGGGAAAAGTGTGGCATCCCTCTTGCCCAGATGAAAAGTCCCACAGGGCCATGAAACGGGCTGTCAAACTTTCAGAAGCAACTTCCCACTTTGAGATGGAAGGGAAGGAGTTAAAAGAGAGGAAGAATATAAAAGGAGGGCCTGGGCTCAAGGTTGGGCATAGAGGGGTTGGAAGACTGGGAATTGGGGAGGGGGTCCCAACAGAGCCATAGCTAGGTGGGGTTGTGCACCCTCCCGCTGAGGGCCCCACTGGGCCAGCAGACTGCAATGTGAGTTCCAGCCCCACTCAACCCCTGGGCTGTTGCCTTTGCTTAATGAAGAGCACACACAATCATCTGTGGCAAAGCTAAAGGTGGGAGTGGGCGAGCTCTCGGGTGGTCTAAAATCCAAGAATATGAGTTCAAAATAGTGGATAAAGGAGTAATTCTGAGGATTGCTGAGAGGCTTGGACTGGGATCCTGGGAACCAGAATTTGAAAGTCAGGGACCTTGGGGTCTCAGGGGCTGACCAGGATTCAAGGGACAGCTGGTCTCAGGATGCACACAAGCAGCCTGGAGAATCAGGGATAGAAAAGTTTGAGTCAAATAAATCTGGGGTCTCAGAGAGTGCTAGGGTTCTGTGGCACCTCAAATCTGAACATCTCTGCTATGGAAGGACTAAGGTCTTGGATCAGTAACAATTCCAAAATTGTGTGGGCATGAGCCCTGCATCTTGGGGATGGATGGCACCTTGGGACAGTACAGTGCTCCTAAAGCACCTTAGGGTCATTCAATGGGGCCAGAGGTCTGGGTTGCCATGGCCATGCTATCTTCTGAGAGCTGAACCCCCAGACTTCAGGGAATTGGGCGTCTGTGGGTAGAAGGAAGCTGAAGATTTCAAGACATTTGGGTCTCAAAATCTAAGTGTAAATGAGACTGGAAGAGGGCCATTTGAAGAGGTGAGACCAGTCTTTTGGGCCCTGAGGTGTTGGTGGCCTTCAGTCATACATCTGAAGCACCAGGCACCTCGGAGTCTTAAATATGAAATCCAAAGCTCCTGAGATCACTGGCTTGGGATTGGTGAGTCTACAGAGTTATTTGATCCCTGGCTCCTAGAGTATCTTGGTGTCTGATACCTGGATCTGGGGGGGCTGTAGCCCCCACATCATTTTAGTCAGAGATTATCTCTTGTTTGAGCATATCCAAGGGCTGAGTGCGTCGTGTCTGGGGTCTCACAGCATTTGAGAGTTACCTAGACATTTTATATGTCAGTGTTCCTGAATCTGAGGCCAGGTTTTTGAGGGGGTCTATGGGCACTCAGTAGTGGATATAGACTTGGGGCCAGTATCTGGCAATTCTAGAACATAATGGAATCTCAAGCCCAGGAGGGTTCGGTGTCTCAAGACTCCTGGGGCTACAAAAACATCTCAGATGTGGGTGCACCAGGTCTAAGGAGAACATTCAGGGACCATGTGGGGGTAATTCTGGGTCCTATAGTCTCAAGATCTGGGAGTAATTGGATCAGGCAGGGTTAGGTATTGGCAACTCCTAATTCTGGGGCTGTAATCCAAGGATCATAGTGCCAGGCATGACTATGATCTGATTTGGTAATCTGAACATGAAATTAGGCTTCAGAGCCCTGCGTCTCTCAGGAAACTGTATGCTCCTGGTTCTACTGAGGTGCCGAGTCTGGGAATGCCTGGCGCCTCCAGGTGAGGAGGATGGGGAACGCCAGAACTCAGGATGCCTAGGACCTCTCGGATAATCCCAGTGAAGCTGGGTGTGGGGTCTCTCAGTCCTAGGTTTGGGATCCAGATTCCAGGTCTGGGATCTTTCAATCCATACTCAAACTCCAAGTTCCAGATGTGCCTAGGTTTGGGTTTTAGGTCCGAATGGAGACAGGAGTCCTGGACCCTCAATTTTGGGTCCTCGATCGGGCTACAGGACCCTCCAGGCCGTCCTCACCGTGCAGCCTCCTCGTGGCGACCTCCGCAGCCGGCGCAGCCACATCGCGCCGCGACCCAGTGGCACGCGCGCAGGGGCGCGTAGCAGCAGAGGCAGGGCACCGCCAGGGAGAGCGCGGCCAGCGCCGCCCAGCGCGCGGCGGGGCGCGGGTGGCCAGGCTCACAGGCGCACGGGTCCGAGAAGTCGCCCTCGGCGTCCGACAGGCAGTGGTAGAGTAAGCTCTCGGCACACCACAGGCAGCTGAGACGGCGCACCAATATGCGACCCGGGTCCGGGGCCTCTGCACAGCGGCCGCCACGCCCGTCAGCGCGGCGGCGAAACAGCGCGCGGCAATGAACGCAGCGCGCCGCCTCCTCGGCGTCCGGGGAGGCCTTGGCCGGCGCAGGGGCGGGGCCCGGCCCGGGGGGTGGGCGAGCTGGGGGCGCTGGAGGCGCAGCATCTGTCAGAGGGGCAGGTAGTGCCGCTGGAGACCCCAGGGCTGCACCCCTCAACGTGCCCGTCTTGGCGAAGCGCACCACGCAGGTGGACAAGGCGAGGGGCGCGGTTGGCCCAGAGCGTCGGTAATCCTCATACCCGCGGCCGCCCCAGCCCGGGCCCCCTGCCCCGGTCAGGGCTTCTGAGGGGTCTGGAATCCCCGTGAACGGTAGAAGAGGAGGGTAGGTCTGGGGGACGAAGGGACAAGGAGACCAGTTTAGCAGGTGTCTGTGACTCATTCACCACCCACCAGTAAAGAATCTATGCCAGTCTAAGAAGACCAAGGATCTGTCCTCTATCCCACACCTTAAGGACCCAGCGGCTTAAGGCTCCAAGTCCTCACTCAAGATCCAAGAGTCCCTACCTTCAGCTCCAGGAGTTCTGGATCCCAGAACTGGTTCCTGGGTTCCTTTCATGCCCTTAGGCACCGAGCCTTTCCACTCCGCACTCTCACTCCTATGAATTAACTAAACAGTCTGCAGGACTACTCCCATGGGTACCAGCATCTTCTAATAGACTCGGACAATTGTCCAAATCGTTCCCCAAACCCCTCTGGAATTCAGAACTCCTTAATTCTCCAAGAGCGCAGGAGACACAACGCTCTGAGAAACCCAGGCCTCCAAGACTCTTCCTAGTTCCCCACCACACCTCCTCATCTCTTTCCACGCCTCCCCCTCCTTTCCACCTGAGTAGTTAGGTCAGCCATCCCCTGAATCTGTGCTTCTGGACCCCACAGGCTCTCACACCCTCTTTAGGACCCCAACGCCCAGCCTCTTTCCATCCCGAAACTAGACATCCGCTAGGGGGCAGAGGTCGAACCTGAGCGGAGGAGCGGCGGCGTTGCGGGGACGTGGCCGGTCCGAACCCAGAAGCCGACTCCATCGTGATAATGGGGGCGGTGGCGGTGGGAGGCGTCTCCTGGCGGCTGTGATTGGAGGAGGAGTCGCTGTCCACGTGAGACTGGGGGAGATTGGCGGCCTCAGTGCAGGGACCCGTCCTTCCCCTAGCCAAAGCCTTCACACAGACCCCCTCCCATTGAGAGCAAGGGCTCCATGGCCAGGCAGGCCTGGGTTCAAACCCAGGTGTGCCATTGACTGGTTGTGTGACCTTTGGCCAATAAGCTCACCTCTTTGAGCCTGTCTTCTCTATAAAATTGGGATCATAACAGTACTTATTCATGAGGATGTCAGGCCTTACGTTAAAGGGCATAGCACATGCCAGAAGTACAGAGGAGCTAGAAATGGTTACTGTTATTGTTATTATGAGATCCCTCTTACCTGCTCAGCTCACCACCCTACAGAATATGAAATCATCTTCTTCCTTCCCAGAACTCCTCTCCCTTGGCCAGCCAGCCGCCTCCTTGCTTGGTGCCCACCACCACACCTTGATTGGGGCAGTTCCACCACTTGGAGTACTTTCCTTCCTATGCAAACCAAGTTCTATCCTGAAATGAGCTGAGGCATCACTTCTCAGACCCTTAGTTTCCTTTCCTTTCCCTTTTAGTTTCCTTCTGTAACTACCTCATCTTTTCCCCATCATCAATATACATTCATTGAAGACCTATGACAAGCCAGACCATTGTTCCAGATGAAGCATGGAAAGCAAAGCATCTTTCCTAAGTAAGGGCTCAATAGATGAGACCTGTCTGTGAAACTGTTGGGGCCTGCATCCATCTCCCATTACCCTGAAATTTCCCCCTCTTTCTGCCTAGAGAATCAGTTTTGTTCCTTCAGATGTTCTCAGCAACTCCCACTGTTGCCAGCAAGTGCCAAATAGCATCCAACATGATGTGCATTAATTCATTCAAGTTATTCAACACATATTTACTGTATCCTTACTGTGTGTGTGCCAGGCACTGTTTCAGGCACTGGAGTTGCAGCAAGAACCAACAAAATATCCTTGTCTTCCTGGAGCTGACATTCTAGCATAGAAGATGGACAGTAAACTAAGAGATAAGAAAATTGTCTTTTCAGAAAGGAAAAGAGAAAAATATCTTAGAAGACAAAGAAAAAAGTAGAACTGGACAAGGAGCATTGAGAGCTTACAATTTTACATAAATTTCCCAAAGACAGCCTTACTATGAAGGTGATATTTGTGTAAAGCCCTGGAAAGAAATAAGGAAATGAACTGTATGGAAATTGGGGAAGAATGTTCCAGACAACAGACAGTGCAAAGGCCCTCAGACAGGATGCGGCTACCTTGTTGGAGTAAGAGAGAGGAAGGCAATGTGGCTGGAGCAGAGTGAGTGAGCAGGGGATTAACACAGGGCCAGATGGCTTGGGACCTTATGTGCCACTGTAAGGGACTTTGTCCTTTATCCTGAGTGAACTGGAACCCTGGGAGAGTTCTAAGTGGAGGAGGGACATGATCTGATTCACTCATCAATAGGGTTCCCTGGCTATGGGTGGGGAAGACACCTGGGGACAAGATGGAGGAAGTTGACAATGAGAAGCTGTTGAGACAGTCCACGGGGAGGTGAGATTGGACAGTTCCAGGTTAGAAGCAGCTTGTGATCATTTTGAACCAATATTGACTGGCTGAAAGATTAGATAAGAAACATACAAAAAAAAAAAAGACGAGTCTGAGATGACCCCAAGGTTTTGTAGCCTGAGTAAATGGAGTTGTCACTAACTTGTTCACATATTTACTTTTAATATTTATTTATTTTTATCTTTTTTCATTTGTTTGTTTTTTAATTTTCATCTTTCCACATTAGAATGGAAGCTCCATGAGAAAAGAGAGATTTTGTTCATTGATATGTCCTGGGTGCCTAAAATACTGCCTGCTACACAGCAGGTATTCAGTAAGTACCTGGAATGAATGTGTGTGAATCATGGCAGGACAGAAAAACTCAGAGTAACTGAGATTGAATCAACACTAATAGTCTGGGCCCAATTTTGTGTCCCCAGCACGTGGCATGGTACCTGCTACACAACAGGTGCTTAAGAATGTTTGTAGAATAGGAACAAAACCCTTGCCCTCCCAGCAGAGAGCCATCTTGGAGACTCACCGTCAGAGGGCAGGGGGTCTCTGCGGTGTCCTGGGAAGGGGAGGAGGAGGAGGAAGAGGAGGGGGTGAGTGAGCCTGGGGCAGGGAGAAAGGCAAAGAGTGAGTTCCCTGGGCTCAGCTTCTCCTTCCCCCACCCCATAGCCCCCAGTGCAACAACCTATGCTGCTCACCTCGACCCAGTGTGGCCAGCGCAGACAGCAGGCTCTTCTGGAACTCATCAGCCTCTGCAGGACTCTGAAACGTCAGCCCAAACTTGCAGTCACCCAGGCTCCAGTGGTGGAAGATGGGGTTGACCTTGTTGTAAACCAAGCCTGGCCTCAGGGTACACTCCAAGGTCGTCTAAGGGGCAGAAGGGGGCAGAGTCAGACACTTCTATCCAGCCATGCCTGTGACTTCCCTTCTAGCCCTAACCCCTCTTCCTGTCCTGGCATCCCACAAACCTCATTTCCCAACCCTAGGTATACCCCTGAACTCTGATCAACACCCAGTACAATTCTCTAATTTTATTAAGCATACCTCTGATACACCAATGTTTTTCCTAATTGATTCTTTGATCCCTATGTTTTTTCTAATATGCTCCTTCGGATATTCCAGTCAGAAACTCAAATCTTACAGAATGCCTCAAAAATCTGCCCCTTTTCAATAACTACCTGAATTGATAGTACCCCCAAACTTTACTGAACATCTCAAAATATTACTGTTAATCCCCATCTGATGCCCCAATAACCTCCTTAAATTTTACCCCAAATATTCATAGTAAATGTGCAGGGACTCCGTCTCAGTTGATAATCCACAGCCTGGATGTTCCCTCTTATCCTTGCCTAGCACTAGATTCCTTCTCACCATTTCTAATGCCTCCACATCATTCTACCAACTTCTGCTCTGAAATGCAATCCTTCCCCCAAGCCTTTTCAAACAATCAAATCTTTCCAGTACACCCCCAGCTGAAATTCAACATTATCCTCCCAAATTGCACCAAACATCCCCATTAGTCCTCATGAACCCACATATAGGACTGTCAACTGCAATGGACCCCACCAAATACTTCCACATACTTAGGGCAGACAGGGGCCAGCTAGTACAGGGCCTCTGAGGTGAGGATCTCTGAGCAAGATGGAGCCCAGGGAAGGTTCTGGGCAAAGGAGGGAAATGATCTGAGTCAGGTGTTAGCAGTGCCCCTGGGGAACAGGCTGGGGTTGTAGGAGAGCAGCAGGAGCAGGGCAGGGGGCCCAGTAAAGAGGTTACTCTGATACTCTAGCGGGAGACTGCAGTGGACAGAACCTGCTTAATATCCCAATTATTCCTGAATTTCCCAACTCTTATGCATCAGACAGATGTCTACTTCCCATACCCCAGTTTGATTTCCAGGCTGGGAGACAACCTGGCCTCACCTCTGCATGCCCAGTCCCCTTCCCCTGCCTCCCCAGGGCCCCACCCTACCCCAACGTCCCAGGGTGGCTCACTTTCTGGTCCCGGAGGCGCTCCCCGTGGATGACGTAGTGCCCCTGGCGGGCCCCCCCCTCGGGCCTGGCCCCTCGGACCCGACATACGCTCACCTGGCTCAGGCCCCCGCCCCCCACAGGCAGCCAGCCCCCACTGGAGTCATCTCGGGCCATCACCACAGCTCGGACCCGCACCATGTACCTGAAGGGGGGTGCAACAGGGACGACACAGTCAGTGAACTCAAATCCTGCTCTCCCATTGAATGTTTCCCCATCCCTCAACTTGCTCCATCTTCATCACTGACATCTGGATCCAATGCACCCTAAGCTGCCAATACACACCTTCTCCCCCATGTCCACCTTCTTCCCTCACAGCTCCTTTCTTCCTCATGGCATCTCTTTTCTCCCATGTCTACTTTCTTCCCCACGTCTACCTTTTCTGTCCTTACCCACCTTTCACTCATCTTTCCAATCCCCAAGCCTTGGTTTTCCACTTCCCCTCCCCCTCCTGTGCATCCCCTATCAACCCTGTCTTCTTCCCTCGCAGCACATACCCATGGCCCCACCCAGAGTTCCCCCTCACAGCTGGGTGCCTGCGCATCTGTATTTTCTCTGGGCCCATCAACTCAGCTCCAGTTCCCCCAACACTGCCTCCGCACCCTGTAGTCCAGGCCACAGGCTGGGTGAGAAACCCGGGCTCTTTCCCCCCCCCACCCCTTCCCGGATTTATGAATGAGACCGGATGCAAAGCTCACTGAGTCACCCAGCAACGGGAGCTAGGCAGGGAACAGGGAGAGAACCAGAAATGGCCAGAAAGAGAGGCCGAGAGGGAGATGGAGGCAGAGGAAGTCAGGAACGGGCGACAGAAGGCACATCCGAAGAGCGTTTCATTCACAAAAATCAAGGCTGTTCCCTCAGGCCACAGCTGAAGGAAGCCAAGGGGGAGAGATGGGGTGGGGGGAGATTGAGCCCTCCCTCCAGCGCTCCAGCATCCTTCAGAGCCATTTTACCCCGCCCCCCATCTCAGGGGACGTAGCCCTCCACCCACTAATCGGGATCAGCGTCTAGCCCCTCACTGCCACCCAGCATGGGAACCCTGACGTCCCAACCTTAGGGACCCAGGAGAGCCCTAGCCCCCTCCCCCACCTGCAAGCAACCGGGTTTCCCCTGCCCTTCGGGAGGGGAAGGGGAGGCCGCAACGCCCCTAGCCCCCTTTACTCAATGGGATGGGATTTTGTGAATGAGCAGTCACGTGACGCTTTGCTTCCTTTGTCCGCCCGCCTCCCCCGACAACAGGTGAAGCAGGGAAAGAGGGCAGGGGTCCTTGCAGGGCCTAGCTGGAATAGGGCACGGGTTTTTAGGGTGTCCTACTCTCCCCGCACACCTATGTTCCCCGGGGGGAGTGGTCCTCAGAGTTCCTCACTGGTGGGGGTCCAGAACGGAATTTTGTGAATGAGTCCTCAGAGGAAGTCCAAGCCCCTCAAATGGAAACTGGTACCCCAAATGGCTGCCACGCAGTTTGGGGGTCCCCACTCCCTTGTCCTTCCAGCCGGGGTCCGAGGGGGCACCCGGGTGGGCAGAAGGCGCAGCGCGATCCTGACCGCCCCCTCATCGGTGCAGGCGGTCTGTCAGCCCCCGCCCCCTCGCCCCCTTTGGCACCTGCCTGGGAGGCTCCGGCCGGGCTCCGAGCAGCGGCGACGCGGCCTCCTTCCTCCTCCTCCTATTCGCTCCGGCTCCCTTGCTGGCTCCGGCGGCGCTGGAGACCGGCACCGGAGCCCGGGCGAGGGGGGAGGGAGGGGGAACCTGGAGGACGGGTGTGGGGGGAGGGGGCGGCTTGGGGGAGGGGTAAGAGCGAGGCGGGCGTACTTGCCCGCTGGGTCCTAGAGCCCGGCACTCGCAACAGCGAACAGCCCCCAACCCCCATTTTCTTAAGATCCAGAGGGTATCCCCCACTTTTCCACCCATTTGAGCCATTGGTCCCTGATGACGTGAGGGGGGGACAGAAACAAGGACTGGTCTCAGGGTTCTAAAGAGGCGGTGGTCTAAGATTTGGTTTCTAAATGGGAGGAGCAGGGTGCCGGGCAGGGTTCGAAAAGGGGTGGGGCGAGAAGGGAGCCTTCAGAAGGGGGCGGGGTCGAGTGAGGAGGGCCTGAGTGAGGAGGTTTAGATGCTGAAGGCGCGGACAAGTGCATGCGTCATGGAAGGGGCGGGTCCAGGGTGAATGGGCCTTCTCGGCAGGCTGGAGGAAGGATAAGAGTCTGAGAAGAAATGTTGCCAGGTCTTAAAAAGAAGGAGCTTAGAGATAAATTGCTTTAGGGGTGTGGCAGATGAGAGGTTCAAATGGGAGGAGCCACGTAGCAGTGTCCGTAATGGGCGGGGCCTTGAGAGGGAATAACAGAGGGCGGGGCTTCTGAAGGGGAGGAGCTAAGGACAACGCGCTCTAAAGGGGTGGAGTTTAAAACTAGACAGCCTGGGGGCGGGGAAGAAGGCACCGAGTATTTCAAAGGAAGATCCAGATTCCACTCAAGCTGACTCAAAGGGGGCGGGGCCTAGAGCTAGGGGGCGGGGCCTACGTCTCGGGGTCCGCCCTCGCTGTCTCGCCCACTTGCCTTCACCCGCACCCTCGTTCTTTTCGGTTATTTTCTGCTACAGCCGTTCCCCGCCCTGCCTTGGGCCCAGGGGGCCGCGGTCTCAACTTTGGTGGGCTGGAGGAGTCGGTAAGTGGGGTCCTTTGGGGGGCGGGGCCAGGGCGTGTGCTTGGGGAAAGGGGTGGAGCCAGAGTGTTGAAACTTGCCTAATACAACAGGAGCGGGAAAAGAAATTTAGGAGTGAGGCCCAAGGATCTGCCGCTGCCTGGGAAGAGAGCGGGACCCAAAAATCAAGAGTGAGAAGGGCGCATCAAAGGGTTAGAGTTGAGGGCTGAGGGATTAGTATTACTAGGACGATAATACCTGGTATTTGTTAGGCAGAGGCGAGACCCTGTCAGAGGTAGGTTGAGGGTTTGGATAAGGCCCAATTTCCTGACAATCGGAGGCGGGACCAGAAATAGGGGCTTGGCCTAGAGCTCTGGATCCTTGTTAGTGTGCTCGGAGAGAACTTGAACTTCTTGTAGGCCTTGTAGGCTACTGGGCACAACCATCGCTAGTGATATGGCCTGAGAGACGGACACGAAGGCAAGCAAGATGAGTTTTGGAGCCTGGAAACTTGGAACACGGCCAAAGTGTAGGGATGTGATCTGAGGAACCAGTCAAGGGTAGAACCGTAGTACAATAAGGGGTTGGGACCTAAGTATCCGAACAGTAGCTGTGGGGGGTCATGGGGAAGAAAGTGTGAATGATGAGAGCCTAGAGACTAGGGCTTGAGCGGATCTTGGAGAACAGGGAGGGGCAGGGCCCATCGAACCAGTAAGACCAAGTGCAGTCAGCCTTGTGGGATCCCCACAGCCCTGCCAGACTGACTGACTGAAGGTTTTCTGATTACAGTCCCCGACCTCTGTCAGAAATGGGGAACGTGCAGTCGGAGCCGTCCGCGGGCGGGGGCTCCCGAAAAGAGCAGGCCTCTGACCGAGCCTCCGACTCCCGACGGACGCCCCTGGTGGAGCCCGAGGTGACCCTTTCCTCCCCAGCCATGCGCCTGGCTCGCGGGCTGGGCGTCTGGTTCCCTGGCAGCTCCGCGCCCCCGGGACTCCTGGTACCCCCGGAGCCCCAGACCTCACCCTCGCCCCTGCCCCTGACCTTAGAACTGCCCTCGCCAGTGACGCCTCCTCCAGAGGAGGCTGCTGCCGCTGCGGTCTCGCCACCACCTCCTCCCCCTGTGGGGACCCTGTTGCCCGCGCCGTCTAAGTGGAGAAAACCTACGGGCACTCCCGTGCCCCGGATCCGCGGCCTGCTAGAGTCGAGCCATCGCGGCCAGGGCGACCCTCCGAGCCTCCGCCCACTGCCGCCACCGCCCCGCCAGCTAACCGAAAAGGACCCTGTCCCGAGGGTCCCACCCTCGTCTCCACCGCCCTTGGAGCCGCGGAAGCCGCTACCACCGCCACCTTTAAACTGGCAGCCCTCGGACCGCAGAATCACACCTGCTCTAGCTACACCCGCCGCAACCCCCACAGAAAACCACATTGGGCGCAGCAGCGAGGTCCAGGCCGCTGGCGGGGTTCGAGGAGGAACGTCTCCCCAGTCAGGCGAAGGCGAAATGCCCCGGCCTGTGGCTTCCGAGTCCGGCCTGAGCCTACTATGTAAAGTCACCTTCAAGTCGGGGCCTCCCCTTCCCTCTGCGGCAGCCTCAGGTTCCTTAGAGGCTAAGGCCTCGCTCGGGGACGGCGGAGGCGGAGGCCTCTTCGCTGCCTCTGGTGCCATCTCTTACGCTGAGGTCCTGAAGCAAGGGCCCCTGGCTCCTGGAGTCGCTCGCCCCTTGGGAGAGGTCCCTCGGGTGGTACAGGAAACCGAGGGCGGTGACGGAGACAGCGAAGTGTGTTCTAGTGCCCCTTCAGCGCCCCCGTCCCACGCCCGAGCTCTACCGCCGCCACCCTACACCACCTTCCCAGGTTCAAAGCCTAAGTTCGACTGGGTGAACCCTACCGACGGCCCTGAACGCCACTTTCGCTTCAACGGGGCTGGCGGAGGCATTGGGATGCCCCGACGGCGCGCAGCAGCGCTCTCAGGGCCGTGGGGCTCCCCTCCGTCACCACCAGGGCAGATGCACTCAGCTCCCGGGCCTCGGAGGCCCGCACCTGCTCTGCTGGCCCCACCTATGTTCATCTTCCCCGCGCCCACCAATGGCGAGCCCGTGCGCCCCGGGCCTCCGGGCCTGCAGGATTTACCCCCACCGCCGCCGCCCACACCACCACCCACACCACCGCCCGCGCCGCCGCCCACACCACAACCGCCCCCTCTCCAGCTAGCGCCGCTGCCGGTGGCGCTCCCACCCACCCCAGGCCTTGGCCACATGGAGCCAGCCTTGGCTCCTGCCCCCGCCCCCGCTCTGCCCCCCGCCTTGGCCGCGGACCAGGCCCCAATCCCGGCTCCAATTCCCTCTGCTGCTGAGCCATCGCTGCCCGCACCGGCGCCCGCGCCTATCAAGGCCCGCACACGTAGAAACAAGAGTACTCGCGCGGCTCGCGGTGCGACCCGCGAGGATTGCGTGCCAGGAGATGGTCCCCACGAAGGAACTACAGCTACCACAACTGACAGCGGCAGTAGAGGGAGCGGTGTCAACGGGGCACCCCTGGCCGGGGCAGCTAACACCAGCGCTGCGCGCCACTGGCCACCCTTCCAGGTGCTTAACTCTTGTCCCTGCAAATGTTACTGCCGCCACCAGCCAGGCCATCGCCGCCTGCCACGCAACGTTTCTGCCTGGTGAGGGGAGGTCAGAGAGAGGGAGGGGAGGGAATACCCTCGAATTCTGAACCCCGGCCTTTCCTGGCTAGAGTCCTATTCAGCCCTTTGGCATCCTGCCTCTCAGCCTTTCTCTTGGCCACATCTCAAACCTGAGTTCCCATCCAAGGCTCCAGGACCAGAAGCCTTGATCCCATATTGACTCCTAACAAGAGACAGGACACTTTGGCCTAGCCCTATGGTATCCACAGCCCCAAGTTGACCCTGGGCCCTTCTTTACTCTCTGGAGTCATCAGAGAGGGAAGCTGGTCCCAGCTGGCCTGATCCTAGGTACACTGCCTTGACCCTACCCCGAGGACACATCCCAAGCTCTTCAGGGATCAGAGGGAAGGAGATAACTATCTTCCTGGACCCAAATAGGGGGGTAAACTTCTCGGAGATAGAGGAAGCCGTCTCCCTAGTTGATTCCTGACTCCTCCCACCTTTGGCAATTTCTCCTGACTCTGGGACCGAAAGCTGTGACCACCAGAGGGCACTGATGTCCCAGCTCTTGTGCTTCTTCAGAGTTCCCACATCCAGGGGAGACACTGTGCCCTCCAGCTACCCGTTGACCCGCATCCCCCCACTGAACCACTTGATCTGGTCACCAGTGCCTGACCCTGGATCCTGAGGACACCAAGTCACTAGTCGACTCTGCCCTGGACCTCTTGGGGGTTCAGCTGGGATACTATCACCAACCCTCAGCTCTCACTTTTCTAAGATTAAGCAAATCAGACCAGCCCTCAATCGCCTTTGGGATAGTCAGACATGGCATCTTTATTCAGATGGGAAAGTGAAGCCCTAGAGGGGTAAGGGCCTTGCTTTGTGTCCAGGCCCTACTGACTCTACTCTCTCTCTAGGCTGAGCACACCTACCAACCACCTGAGTGAGCCACCCTGGGTCGCCACCATCAAGCTAGCTGGCTCCCTGGTAGCTGGGCTGGAGCACTACGACTTGCAGGCCACTCCTTCCAACTGAGTTGTCTGCACAACACCCTCCACTTTACCCTTCATGCCAATAAAACCAACCCAGATGCCTAGCAGCCTGTCAGTTACCTGCTGAGGATTGAAGGGGTTGGGTGGGGCAAGGAAGAGAGGTCTTCAGGAGAAAACTACATGCTGGGAGAAGAAGGGGAATGAACCCAGAACCACAGCAAGTGAGATTCCATTCACCAGCATCTAGACTGCCAGTCCCAGCGGTGGGGTGATCTCATTCTAAGTACTGTAAAGCTCCATTCTAAGCTGACCTCCTGCTAAGCTCAAAAGGTTCAGTACAAACTACTTTGGAAAGATATGATCATTCTCATTTTACAGTTGGGAAAACTGACTCTGGAACTTTTCTGAAAATCTCACCCCACAAAGGGCTCTATGTCCTAAAGTCTTTCCCAAGAACTTCAAGGTAGAAAACATAAGCTGGGACTGGGCGTGAGGGAGGTCCTAAGTCAAAGAGCTAGCTGAGGAAGGGTGGGAACCAGGGCAAGCCCCAGCCAGGAATCAGACCTCTCATTCACAGAGGGCTCTACAGGGTACCCCACAGATGTGTCCCATTTCACAAGTCATTTTAGTAATTATTTAATGCACTGACAAGATTTTTTAAAAACAAGACCCTGTACCACCTTCATTGAAAAAAAATCTGGTATACTAGCCCAGCATTCCCATGTGTCCACAGTGCTGTTCCCTACAATGGGCACCTATGTTTGAGACCCTGAGCAATGGCCTCTGGACAGAGGCTGACATGTTATTTGAACTTGTCTCCTCACCACCCCAGCTGGGGAGACAAGGCCTAGAACAAGAATGTCAATCCACCTTTATTGGAGGAAACCCAGTACTGTGTTTTAAAGAAGGCATGCCCTGCCCCACCCTGGTGCCTGGTGGGCTCAGACGATCATCTCCAGCTGCCGGGCATACTCGATGACCTGTTTGGCCAGTTCTGTAGAGGGAATAGTGGTGTCTTCTGGTTTCTGCTGCTGGCTGGCAAAACTGTAGTAGTTGTGGGGGCCAAGGACCCACCCTCGCTGCGGGAAGGGGAGGATGAGATGAGTGATCACAAAGGCTGCCCCTGCCCCGTGGAGCCAGCACTTACCCACATGTGCCATGCTCTTTCCTCACTACTCTACCCAAACAACTCAAGTTCACCTCTCTGTGCCTCAGTTTCTCCATGTTTGAGATACAGACCCTAATTACCCACTTCTCAGGGTCTGCTGTGCAGATTCAATGAACACCTCCAAGCACTGAGAATCCTGTTTGGCCTGGAGTGAGTGATCAGCAACAGCTGTCACCATCACTCCAACTCAATTTTGCCTCTTCCATAGACTCTTTTTGGTCCTCCTCCTGCCTCCTGTGACACTGTAGAGTCACTGCATGCCATGCATCAACATCTTTAGGGACACCACTCCTGTTCCAACACCCCAGACCAAGTGAAGTAAATAAAGTCTTGCAGAAAAAGCTGCCACTTTTTTTTCTTTCTTTTTTTTTTTAGAGACAGAGTCTCACTTTATCACCCTGGGTAGAGTGCTATGGCGTCACAGCTCACAGTAACCTCCAACTCCTGGCCTTAGGCTATTCTCTTGCCTCAGCCTCCAGAGTAGCTGGGACTACAGGCACCTGCCACAACACCCAGCTATTTTTTATTGCAGTTCAGCTGGGGCCGGGTTTGAACCCGCCATTCTCGGTATATGGAGCTGGCGCCCTACTCACTGAGCTACAGGCAACACCCAAAGCTGCCACTTTTGATAAGGACAGCAGCCAATGTTTGTAAAGCACTGACCTCCATCTAGTACCAGGTGCTATGCTAAGTTCATCCCAGGTGTTACTCCAGCCCATTCTAGAGAGAAAAAGAAGCCCAGAGAGGTTTGGTAATCTGCCTAAAGTCACACTGCTGAATTTAAACCTTTTTTTTTTTTTTTTTTTGAGACAGAGCCTTAAGCTGTCACCCTGGGTAGAGTGCCATTGCATCACAGCTCACAGCAATCTCCAATTCCTGGGCTCAAGCGAGTCACCTGCCTCCACCTCCCAGGTGCTGGGACTACAGGCGCCCACCACAATGCCCAGCCATTTTTTGGTTTCAGCTGTCGTTTGGTGGGCCCAGGCTGGATTCGAACCCGCCAGCTCAGGTGTACATGGCTGGCGCCTTAGCCGCTTGAGCCACAGGCACCGAGCCTTGTTCTCTTTTCTAAAGGAATAAATCCAATGGGCAAGTAATTGTCTTTGCCAGAAAAATCAAGAACCAGGAAAATGTCCTGACACTCTTGAGACGGTGTTGGGGGCTGGAGCCAAAGGATCCTGCCTGCCACTTCCCTGAGGGGCTCCTGGGGACTGCTGTTTTTCAAGCATACGCCCACACAAATGCCCACTCTGTAGCCGGCTCTGGCTACTCAGCATATTTGAAGTTTGTCTTCACAGCTTTAACTAGATTACCTTACCACCTACACACTCAGAAAATGACATTTCTCGGGAAAGACACTTCCTTCCCACTGATATTGGTCCTGGATGCCTGGGAGCTGGAGTTCACGGAGGATTCAGCAAAAAACTTTGGCCAAATGCATTAGCACCCATCTTCTTTCAAAATAAAAATGATTCTTAGAAAACATTACAATAATAAAAATTTATATAGGTGGTATGCTTCTAATTTGATAGATTTTATTAGGCACCTGTTATATGAAATTAAGTTCTAACTACCGTGTGAGATGCAGAGAAGGAAAACAGAACAGGAAATTAGAGTAAGAAGAGGATATTTCTGTCGTCAAAATACATTTCAAACAATGATTCCTTTGTTTTTACTCATGTAGACTTAGGCAAGTGAGTTTTGACTTTCAATATTATTTTTGACTCTCAGTTTGTCACTTAAAATAATGCAGATAGTAACATATAAACTCAGAGTCGTTATGAGATTCGGGGATAGTATACTATCCAACCGCCATCTGACTGCCGGTATCAGATGTAGCCTGTTGACTACACTCTACCAATGCTGTATACTTTCGGAGGTGTTAAGCAGAAGTCTTACTGGGGGCAACACAGCAGGATATACAGGCTGGCCTGTGCAAAGGTTATATGATAAAAAAATGTACAAAAAATTAGGATCATAAGGACACTTTGCACTAGACTGTTTATTGCAGCTCAA